>JAJEKB010021268.1:531504-563195 GCA_022393335.1 Macrotrachela quadricornifera | reverse complement strand
ATCTTGATTGTCGGCCATGTTAGATATTATGTGTGCAACTATGAAGAAGATAGAAAAAAAACAAATTGTCTTGTTGTTTTGAGAGAAAAAGAACGAATGCGGCGTCTATTTATAATGGTAGAATACAGCATACAGTCATTTAATGTGATGAATAACAATTATTACTATTCTATACTTAAGCGATCTGAGTTATTCATGCAATTCAAGGTTCAACAAAATATTTATTTATTTACTAAATATAGCAATCTGTCCAAAGAAAAGTAAAAGAGATTGTATCATATCAATAAAGTTTATCAATTTAATAGAAGCATAGTATGAAATTTAGTAATATTTGGAATTTCTTATTAAATTATTGTAATAGGTCGATCATAAACAATCGATTCGATTTTTCTAGATCATAAAAAATTTAGTTTAACTAATTAATCATACTATTTATTTATCTGAGTAATATTATTCTAGAATGATACCTGTAGAAAATGATGATGTAATCATTTGAGACTGAATTTATTATTGTAATGAGATATGAATAAGATCACGTGATGGAAGATACTGTAGTGCGATAAAATTGAAACTTGAACGAAATTGATCAGGAGAATTGTTTGAACAAAACAAATAGATATGAAATGATGTGTACAATTCTGCTTATACTAATTGTGTATATTGTCATTGTTCTATCATTCACTCTAATAAAATCAAGTATCATAAATTCATTGAAAGAAAAATAAATATTTCAGCTTTGTTCAAATCAATAAATTTTAACTTAATTCGATCATACTTCGGAACAAATCATAGTATATATATATCATCTTATTTAATAAAAGAACTTATATAACAATATCTGATTTTCGTTCTCATTTGGAAAAATAGAAAAAGCAACTGAATTTTATACTGTTTCATTAGCGCATAAAAGCAATAGTTTATCTTATAAATTCAAATACTTTCTAGCAATTAATCTTCAACATACATCACATAATGATAGTCAAAATTTAAGAAAATGTTGAACATATAATTAATAAATTTATTGAAAAACTTCGTAAATTTGATCCGAATATTGAAACAGTTAGTAAAATTATTGATCATTATTTCGAATAAACTATTTATTTAATATAATCAAACAAAAAAAAGACAAATCCATGGCAAAAATATATATATATATATATATATAATCAAAAACATTATTTTCATTTTTGTAATCGTTTCGTTCTTACAGGCTAAAATTTTAATAAAAATAAAAAAACAAAAATTTATACAAAAAGAAATTTTATTTAATTTACTCTATTTTTCATTGTATCGACTATTTTTCTTGCTACATAAGCAGGTGATGAAGTATGTTGATCTTGTTTATTAATATCATCATGATTTTTTAAATTTTCATTTTCATTTTGAACATTACTTTTAAAAAACAAAAATTTGGTTTTTTTTTATTTATTTATAATTAAATATAATATATAAATATCTTACTTAATATTACAATCAATACGTGGAATTCTAACAACAACTTTTTGAGCTGATTCATTAGTATTAGTATTATTATTAGTTTTATTTTCAATATCACTTATATCTAATGATGATTCACATTTAATAATAACTAAAAAAAACAAAAACGAAATTCTTTATTTATAAAAATAAATTTTTTTATATACTTTTTTCTTGTTGAAATATTGCAATTGATTGTTGAATTTTTTCTAAAATAGGACGAATTTGTTCAACAGGAACAAGTGATGATGTATTATGTAATAATATTGTTGATGCTTGACGAACAAGTTCGCGATATGTTAATATTTGTTGTTCAAATATTGTTTGATATAATGATAAATTATTTTCAAGTTCACATATAACTATATCATTTTGTTTTTTTTCTTCTTCATAATAAACATTATGAGCATTTAAATGATATAAACATAAATTTCTATCACAATGTATTGAACAACGAAATAAACGAACTAATTCATGTGATGTATTTTGAAGACATGATGGATCTTCACAATGGCCAAGTGCTGGTAACATTTTTATAATATATTTTTAAACGAAAAAATTTCATAGAAATAAAATCAAGTTATTCAATAATGAACTTTTTCTCGACGAGAAAATTTTATACACATTAAAATAAACAAAGAACGTCAGAAATAGATATATCCTATTCGTGAATCATCGTCCGCTATGAGTGTCGCGTTATAAATATATAGGTCGGTTAGATCGATTAGAACTTTATTTTGACTTTAAATGTATCTTTTCGTTATTTTATAAATTAATAACTTTTGTTTTAGTAATTAATAAGAATAAATTTTCAAAAATATTCTTTTCTTATATAGAAGTCAATTAGATTTTTATATAATATTTTTAAATAAAATTTATGAATTGTTTCAGTTATTTTTGTTATATTCAATAGGAAAGATAAAATCAGTCATCTAGAACGGACGATGTGTTGTCAAGAAAAAGAACACATTCATATATAATCATTAAAACATGTTCAATGAAATAATTCTCTCAAAATATCGTTTATTTTCTCTATGTCAAGATGAAAAATGATGTTTAATATAAATGAAAAATTCTTTTTTTTTAAGATAAGCGTCTCTTCAATTGTTACATATTTAAGTTTTGATCTTCCTTCATCATATGCTATACCGCTAATTGATCACATTGTTATAGTTGATGCTTCTTTTCATAGAATAAATGCTTAACAATTTAATTGAATTGTAAGCTGTGAGCAATGTAAATTCCATATAAAATTTTTTAATCATTTTTTTTTAAATATTATTTGATAGAGAATGAGTTAACGATCATAAAAAACTTTTTTTTCGGTTTTAGTAAATGCTTTGCTTAAAATGAATAATAACCTTTTTTTCAAAATATAGAATTTTCCGCGTCATCATTTTTTTTCAGATTCATCATCGACGACTGAGTGTTGATAAAGTTGCTAAATCAATTCAAATTTCGAAATCAAAAAAAGAACAAATATCGCGATACATATTTCTATGATTGGTGGCATCATGAATTAAATAAAATAAGAGCTGCTTCTTGATTGGAGATAAAATTGTTGCTTTCACTCTCGCTGTTCGATTGCAATTTTTCGGATTACTAAATATCAGATACTTTTCCGCACTAAACACGTGATCATCAGCGTTGCCAGTATTCATCTAAAATATTTATTTCTTCAAAAAAATATAATATCCAAAAGAAAATCATTGGAATACTTTAACACTTTTTGAATATCTGTTTTGCTGTAAGCTGTATTTATTTTCTTGGGACATTTTTTTCTTCTTTTATCCAATAGTTCAATACGTGTCTTATCATTAACTTGGGATAAATTGAATAAAACTTCTGAACTAACTGAATGTTCACAAAAATAAACTTTGAATCCGATTGGGCAAGTCCATGATTTTAATAGAACAATCAACCAGTAAGATTGTTGCCACATCAATGAATTCATGAAAAAATCTAAGTATATAATGTTAAAGAAACTTCAAATGAACTTCTTTATAATTCGATTATATTCTAAATTAATGTATTATATTATTCACAAGAGTAGAAAAATTCACAATGTTCATAATGGATAAATATATGAATGTGAAATATACTTTTTAAATATTCTATCTTTTCATATTGATGAAATTTATATAGTCATTTACGAGTTTTCTTACTTGACGTTCATTTTCTGTGGCAATGATCTCGGGAACGAAAACTCTGGAAATTGTCGCTTTTCTTCCAACTTTATATGGGACCTTACGTTTCTGTATATTAACACCGAAAAAAAGACAAATCTTTGTGAACTTTGTTTTTTTTATCAAAATTTGTAATAATTAAATTGAAAACTGCAAGAAAGATTAGACATCACTCTGTTCGAACAACTGTGAATGTATTAAAAAATCCGTTTTTTATTCTTCATTATATACGCTTTATCTGAACTTTACTATTTATATTTTCACTAATCAATACATTATTTTTTAATTTTCAAAACTTAGTTTTCTTATTTAATCTTCTAAAAAAAAAATTATTTGTCAAAATATATACGTTCAATTTAATAACATACTAATTTTAAAAAATCCATAATCATACAGTATACAAGTAACAAAAAGACAAAAGTCCTTCGTTGTTTATAAAAGAAATAAAAGCAGTTTAATCTGTATTCAAATGAAAAATAAGAGATCTATTAATTATTCAGTTATTTTAAATTCCTAATAAATTATTTTTTCAAGTTATTTATTACTACGAAAACAGTGAACAAAATATAATATAAAGTTTATATATTCTTTTATGACAAACATAACATTTCAGAATAAAACAAAACTAACACCACTAAATTAAATGGGGTAGAACACGTAATCCAAGATTGAGTAATCCACCTCCAATTTTCATACCATATCTTGCACCTCTAAAACTATATTTTAGACCTGCTGAAACACCATTAGAAACATCATCATCAGAATAATTATCATTATAAAATAATGATTCTAAACAAAAATATACATTGATATTTTTCATTTCCAAATTAATTTCTTACCACACGTCATCATTGTTTGCTGTGATGATCCATCATATCGAGAATAACTATAAGGATTATAATAATACATTGGACTTGTTTGATTGTAATATGGAGAATAATAAGTCATTGTATCGTCTATTTAGATGTATGTATTAAATAAAGATAAAAATTTAATGTTTCATATGTACATTTGCTTATGTTTATGTAGGATTCTACGAAGGAAGTGAGAAAAAACCAAAGTTCGATAAAAAACCATATTTTTTTAAATAGGGAATCTATCATGATGCATAATTCACCTGGATTATGATAACTAATTGATGTATAACACAGTAGACGATTATCTGTCACAATCAAAAATAAAGTAGGAAGCGACGAAAAAAATGTTTTATTTTTCTATTTATCTATATGAAAACCATACATGATTAGTATGAAAGTAAGGTAATGTTTATTTCGTTTATCTTTCATCACATTTCACAATACACGTCAATCTACTTGTTTTTTTTACAATATTTGTGTGATTATACTCTGATTTTGAGATAGACAAGACATTAACCATCAAATTAGGTGAATATAATGATTGTAACAAGAAAAAAATGGAACAAAAACCGGTTATTAGATGCGTACATAAATCTATATACCAAATAATGTTGAAATCAACATACTTTTAATAATTTATTGAAAATAAAATAATAAATTTTTGTCTATAAGATATCATAAGAACACTTGAACATTTCTAAATGCTCATATTTATCATCTAATTTCTTGATTACACCGAGTAGTTTGGATTTATCAAAATAAATGACAACTCTTTAAAGTAATTTTATTTTTCATTCATTTTACAAAACCATTCAGATCCCTATGCTTTTATTTTTAATCTTTTTATTTTCTATATTATTATATATGTCTGTGTAAATTGTTAATTAAAATGATTGGTTTGATTAAAAATGATGATATTGTTTTAATTTATATAAGAAATTGTTTCATCAAAATATTTCAATAGGATTCTCGTTTATTATTTTTTATATCATATCTTGATCTTCAAAACAATCTTAATTTTGGGTAATATTGCTTTGTATATGTACCTATTACTGAGCATATTGTCACGAAGATATATTATCATAATACGGAACTATATCAACTATCGTCATTATGCTTTCAAATATGAAGAAATAAAGTTGTTGATGAAAGAAAGCTTGTAAATTTTATACTTTTTGTTTTAGATAGATGTTTTGGTTTTGTACAATGTATAGGAATGGAATGACGATGCTGAAATATTTATATAGGTAATACATCATGCAAAATTCTGGTACCTGCTTCTTTCTGATTAATAATTATATCTACAGGAACGTTCTATTATTAAAATAAATGATTATTAATAATAGGCAGAATATAGAACTGTAAAATAATTAATTATAAATATAAAAGATAGCTTCTAAGTCTATATTTAAGTCGAAATAGATCATTAGAAAAAAAATCTTTTTGAAAATTTTCACAGTTAAAGTAATTACAATAAATGTTTTGTTTTTTAAGATATCAATTTTATTCCAGAATTGATTAACAATCAAAAAAATTTATGTCTAAAGTTCTGGAACGATTTTGGAATTCATCGGTTTTAGGTTCAACAAGAGTAAATGTTATGAAGCTTTAACAAATGATTGTATATATCTAGCACTACATTATTAAAGAGTGTGAGATCCAATGATAACATTATTATGTAGTTTTTTGTTGTTATGTTATAGATAATGAACTAATTTTATAGTTTGATCAAACTTATGCTGATACTAATAAAAAAAAGCGTTCGATAATATGTAAATTAATTTTAAGAGAAAAGGAATATAAAATGTGAAATCGAAAATTTATCGAAGATGAGATTGACGATGAAAATTGTATTCATAGATTTATATAGCAATAATTAAAGAATTTTTTCTAGATTATATCTAGTATAATTAAAATTTAGTGAAGTTTTTATTTTTATATATTTTTAAACTCGAATCTTAATATCTATCCATTTTGTTAGTTTATTAAAAAATACAATGAAAATAAACCGATCTTATAATAAAATATTTCATTTAGGTAAGGACAAAAAGTGGTTTTTTTCATTTAATTCTTGATTGGTCAATCATATAATAACTTGCTCGAACAATTAAGTATACATGAGTGAATCGTAGCTTCTTAATGTGATTAAGATTTTAGCTATATTTGATCAATAATTCTTGTGTCTTCCGACTGATTTTGACAAGTTTTGGCATGATATATTAGAAAAAGATGTCATTTTTTGTTGACTGGTGTAAGCAAAGTAAATTTTTGGAGTATAATAAAACATGACAAAAGGATTGTGAATAATCAAGTTTGTATAGTGTTGAAGATTCTATCAAAATATGTCACTGATTTAATTTCTATTATTTTCTCGGCATGTACATTGTTTGACAATCATTTATATGTTTTTGTCTACAATGATACTTCATCCATAGATATATCTATTGAAATTCAATCGTAAATATTCTTTTTAAATACAATTCAACTCAACAAAATGCAGCGAGCATATTTGTATCTTGTGAGAATTTTCCGATTACTATCTATGCTTGTAATACTGCTTTAAAATAAAAGTAATTCTGTTTTATTTCCGTAGTTTGATGTAGTGTTTAATAGAAATATCTTAATCAATCGACACTTTTTCTTTCTGTACCTCATTTTGAAATACCATATTGTAAGAAAAAGAAAGAAGGATATGGTTCACTAATATTTTCGTCGTATCTTCGTAATTATGGAGAAAAAAAAGTCACACCAATTACTAGATCAACAGTATGAATGAGAAGGAAAGTTTTATCCACAATCAAGAAGTCGTGCAAATACATACGAATATACATAGTACATTTGAAAAGTGTCTAGACTGAATTTATTATAAAACAACAAGGAGCGCTGTTATATTTATTTCATTGTCTGCCTGTATTTCATACATTAATGGAAAATTAAAAACTGGGACAAAGATTAATGTTTTGAAAGTCTAGTTGTCATTCAATATCTATGAATATATGATGAGAGTTTACAGTGGTGCTACTCTATCACATACTACGATATATGAATAGGATCATCGTTCTTAAGATGAATAACTAACTAGTAGTAATGACTCAAAGTATGGTGGATGCGTTATTCGTATACTGTTAGAAAATCTGATGGTTTCGTGAACTATCTCTAGTCATATGTAATTGATCATATAAAATAATACGTGCTGTAAATTTGGAAAACTGACAGTGTTCGTGATTTATTCAGATGGGATTCGACTAATTGATATTTTCTTTTACTATTAATTTTCACAATTTACTGACGAGGGAACTTCCCCAGGTGCTCAATCCCTTTAGGTCTCATCTCTTGGCAATAGGTAGACCTCAATGAGATATGAAAAACCTCAAAATGATTCGTGCGCTCGCGTCTTTATTTTCGAGATATCGAATTTTCAAGATTCATACGAAAAGAGACTGAAATGAATAATGATCATTTTTGGAGAATACTTGAGTATTGAACCGGAGATTTTTAAAGCTTCATTCACTACTCGTATAACCTGTTCTGAATCAAGAGTTAGATCATATCTTATCAGTATTTCTTCTATTAGCTGCTAATCAGCCTACAGAACATCTAGAACTCTTCATTCTATATTTGATATCGTCATACACTCGAGAAAGTCCTCACAACATTGATTCAATGAAAATGATAGTTTAAGAAAAAGTGACTGAAACATAGTGGTTTTTTACACCAGCTGCAGCAGATAAAAGGAGCCGCATATATTGTTGTATCGAACGAAAAACAAACTTCAGCCCACAGTTTTGAAGGGTCTTGGATGATTGTCTATATAGCCGCTGACGCACCAAGCGTATTGGATCATTGAACGAAAAACGTCGACAGAGAGTTGGCTATTAGTGAGAGACATTAGGTGGATGATGTTGTTCCGTTCACTAATATTGATGTCAAGTTCGTCGAGCAGCACACAATCGTACAACCGGCGAGGTATCACTTTCATCTGCTTGTTGAAAAAGACATCTAATGGCTGAATTTGATCTGTCGTTTTCTTCGGTATTTCAAGTCTTGTACACCCAGAAATATGATCGTATAACCCCTTCCATATGTCTGTTCTCCCCAACAGTCCGAGATAAGTAGAAACTTCTTGCAATGGTCAAGTGTTTGAAGAAGAACATGATCACGCCAATATTCGACGAGGAATGTTGTAAGCTTTCCGGAGCTACTACACGCGGTCACCACATTCGATGCCTTAAAGAGATGCGAGCGAATACTCTCGCTCATGTGTCCTTTAGGCTCCTTCAAACAAAGGTAAAGCGATGAGAGGAGATGACCATCGAGTGTGATTGTTGGCTGCACTGTGTAGCTTTGAGTAGTTGCGTTTATAGAGCGAACGAATCCAGTTGTAACTTTCTCTCCTTTGTGACTTAGTGTTCGAGTAGAGTGTAATTCTAGCTGGAGCCCACTCTGATCTGTGTTGATAACTTCGCTGGCTCTATATTGAGACAAATACTTACGAACATCAACCATAAACAGATCGGCCGAAGTTTTGACCGCCTCCTGATTTTCCGATTGACGTTTCGTTACAATCTGTAAAGAGCAAATACAGCAAGTCTGATCTCAATTGGTCTTGAGGAAACCAAGAATCGCAAGAACCTGAAAGTCTAGAACTCGTAAAGGACTTTTTCATTTTTTTCTGATTTTTGAAGACGCAGGTTTTTCTCACACACCCGCCCTTAAGTGATCACAAATCTGTTACCTTCGTTGTCTTGCGTGAAATGATATTGTGTTTGTGTTTAAAGGAATACAACCAATGATTTGAAGCGGCAAAATTATGTAAAGACTCATCCATAGCCTTTTTAAAACCCCATCGACGTATATCAATATCGTGCACCGGTAGAGCTTTCTCTCGAGCCCGTTCGAACAAATCAAATACATAGTCATCGATTTTGTCGAGCTTCTGTTTCTTTGTCCCATGTTTCGATAGATAATGGTGGAAGCGAGCGATATAAGTTTGATGCGGGATACGTCGGAAATGATTTTTTACTGTCTCCCATCGTCTCTTTTGTTTTCCAGTTTGTGGATTAATCTCGTCATAGAAATTAACTGCCTTAGTCATGTAATTGAATGAAATTTATCTGCATAACACCATCTCTTCATCTTCATCATTCCAATTGGGATCCCATGTTTTTTCAGCTGTATCTTCACATTCGATATCATTGATTGATTCTTCATCGACTAACTCATGATCGAGTGTTGTTTCAACTTCAACGGTGTTGGAGTGACTGCTAGTAATCGATTCCAACACACCGCACAACAAGTCGGCTACTTCGCATTCACGATTTGTGATAGTAGTGGTAGCGATCGTGTTGTTCGACACGATAGAAGTAAACAACTAGAGAAACGTAAAAAAACACGAGCATGTCATATTTATCAACCAGACGTGTTAGTATGCTGGCGAAGAAAACGAAAAATAATCGAAAGTGTATCATTCGCTTTCCTCAATCATATTTTTTCGAGTGTATGACGATATCAAATATAGAATGAAGAGTTCTAGATGTTTTGTAGGCTGATTAGCAGCCACTAGAAGAAATACTGATAAGATATGATCTAACTCTTGATTCAGAACAGGTTATACGAGTAGTGAATGAAGCTTTAAAAATCTCCGGTTCAATACTCAAGTATTCTCCAAAAATGATCATTATTCATTTCAGTCTCTTTTCGTATGAATCTTGAAAATTCGATATCTCGAAAATAAAGACGCGAGCGCACGAATCATTTTGAGGTTTTTCATATCTCATTGAGGTCTACCTATTGCCAAGAGATGAGACCTAAAGGGATTGAACACCTGGAGAAGTTCTCTCGTTGGCTGAACCATCATCGTTCTGGTATTTAGAAATAATGACTTTTTGAAGATCTTCACTCTTCATCTTACGACAAATAGAATGCACGTTCGAATGAAACCCGAAGTATAGGTTTTTGTAGAGGATAGCAAGACGGAACTTTGAAAAAAAATTGAGTTCGAACTAATAGGAATAGATAAAGGTGTCAGTAAAATACTGAGAGGCCCATTTTCTTTGGGATACCCGTTATTTTAAGATTTTTGGACGCAGAGTTGAGCTATCAAAACTATAAAAGCATCATTTCATAGAGCTCATCAAGTTGTATTTAGAGCAAGTAAAGAAGTCTTTGAAAGTGTTTCTAGACCAATCGCCGACGATCCTGATCGAATTGGCTGCTTCATTCACCTATGTTAAATATACACATGTTTTTTTCTTGTGTGTCAAGCAAAGAATGGAAAAAAAAGAAAAAACTGTATAGCACAGCGTGGTGAAAAAATGAAACATACGCGAAAGACCTTCATCCATGGCTATGTTAATCATCATGTACATTAATTATCACGGTCCATTGCGCCAGGTAAATAAACATTCATTGAAAAAAGCTCACTGATTTCACTGAATATAAATACGCAGTATCACTTGCTACTTATATACATCGAAACAATATCGAATTATTCTACTATTAATTTTCAACGTAAGTGTATTTAGTTATTTATATACCGATTTGCTTACCCCACGAAATACTTCAGACATCACTATTTATTTCAGAATTCGAAAGAGATATTTATGTTAGGTTATAGAAGAAGCTTAAACGTGTAAGAAAATGTATTTTATTATTTGAAAAATAGCTTTTTATGTTTTTGTAAAATGTATATGTCGTATCGAAGTTGAATCTATGGTTTTTTTTTAATTCAAATTGAACTTTGAAGAAAAAACCACCCTCCATTTTATCAAGGTATAGGGACTACAGCGACTAAAAAATAGTTGCACATTTCCAATAGAACTTATCCATTTCACATATCAACATGCAGAACAAAATTTAACAAAACAAGAGATAACGGACAATCGACATGGAGCTAAGGAATTCTTGAATTCTAGCATTTGGTGTATGTACGTTATGTATACATATATAGTATCCCTTTATATAGGATACAGGGAGGACTTAGGGGGCTAGGAGGACTAATGCTATATGAAGTTGGTATATGCTGTCCTCATTTTATACTAATATTCTTTACCCTCATCATCACCAATTCCGGTGCAATTATCACCAGTACCATCACTAACACAATTGTTTATCATCACTAGCACCATCATCATCCTTTAGTCTCCTTGGTACCCTTAGTTCTCCTTAGTACCCTCAGTTCTTCTTAGTCCCTTTAGTCCACCTTGATTGCCTTAGTCTCTCTTTGTCTCCTTAATCCTCCTAGTCCCCGTAGTTTCCCAGCCCCATAACCCTCCCTCATCGTCTCCAGGTTCTCCTCAAATAATAAAAGGATTATTAGGTAGACAACAATGAATTTTGATGATAAATAATTCTTTACTCCTCTAGTCGCCCATTTCAGTTTGAAATGGATTAATTGTTTTTTCCTAAATTCAGACTGAAATTAAATAGATCATTATATGTGGTTCTAAGACATTTTCACTTAGGAATTTCTATATACCCAGATCTTTTCAACTTTCGAAAATATAAGGTTTTGTAGCTCTTTCAAAGAGATCTACGGTTTTCATCAATCGAAAGGGAAGGCAGGGACATATGTTTTTCTCCAATATTATATAATTAAATTGTAACAAAAAGTACGAAAATTTGCTTAAAAATCAAAATAAATGAAGTGCATTTATTATAGGTTTTCCAGTGCTACTACAAGGTGTTGTAAAAAAGAAAATACAGCATTAAGTTAGACCATTCACACAGCATACATAAAATTGAGCAATCGATAACGATACGACACTAGTGACTCTCCTAGAGTCGTCCGCGTTGGTTCGATTTTTAGATGTCTTAATACTAGTTTTCAATAAAATATATATAATTCAAAACTTTTTTGTAGGGCTCCTAGCAAAATATACTGAAGCGATGCGTATTGTTAAAGAAATCAATACTCATTCCTCGTTTATACAAGCTATAGATAAGTCGCATTATTCTCTTTATCTTATTCTTACATTCTTCTTCTTTTTTTCTTTTTTTCGAGCACTCGCGGAGTGTGTTGGGAGAAGAGAAAATTAATTATTATTTCTTCATTTGTTGAATTTGAGTCATTCTAAATGACTTCTTCATCAAGTAAAGATTTACACAGTTTAAATGTTATACCCTCTGATCCAGCACCTGTTTCAACAAATGTGGTTTTTATTGGATCTCCTGAGTCCTCTATACCTAAAACACTCTCGTCCAATGAATCGTTTGATGATTTTGAAACTGTTAAAAGTAAACAAAAACAGAAACGTAAACGTACACTAGTGACATCTTCAAACATTCAACCACACGTTGTTCCACCACTTGTTATTCCTTCACTCATTTCTTCTTCTGTTATTATGAATGCTCAACCTGTATTACCCGATACAGTTCTACGAGAAGCTGCTTCACAACATGTACCTCTTCTACAACAAATTTCGATTTCCAATGAATCAACACGTTATGCACAATCACGTTACCCTTTCCCCCCCTTTATCATCAGATTTAACAATGGTAAAGTTACACCAAATCAAGCTAAAGAATGTTTAACGGTTCATTGTATGAATAAATACCAAAAGGAAATTAATATTTTAAATTGTCGTTTATCCAACAACAGTTCTAGCACGGAATATGATGTTCTTCTTTTTCTAAAAGATGCATCATCTTTTTGCTTTTTATTAGATCAAAATCATTGGCCTAATGCTTTCAATCAATTATCCTATGTTCTTCCATCTACTCCATCGATTCCTCCTCAATTATCATTATTGGTGAAAAATGTTAATCTTCAGGTGAACTTCGATGATTTCTGTTCCAATGTGAAAAATCGTTATCCTGCTGTGAAAAATGTGATTAGGATGAAAAATAAATTTCAGAATATAATCAAACTAGTTAAACTTGAACTTACATCATCTGATGTTCGTGAAGAATTATTGAAAAATAAAAAAATTACTATCGATTATATTGTATATGATATTGACGAATATTTAGCACCAGCAAATGTTCTCATTTGTTCAAAATGCATGGGGTTGGGCCACTTCAAGAAACAATGTACCCAGGTTAAAGATACCTGTCGAACTTGTGGTGAATTAGTGGAGGACTTGAAGTTACATCGTTGTTCGAACATTGAAAAGTGCATCCACTGTGGTCTCGACCATAAGTCTAATTCGCTTAAATGTCAGGTGGTGAAATCGTTTAGATCTGAATTAACGCGTAAACTTTTAGCTTCAAATAATCATTCATCTTCTGCTGCACCTAATGACTCACTTAATCTAAACAATGCTAATTTTAAATATATTAGTTCAAATTTTCCTCCTCTACCTACTGCACAATGTATAGCAAGTACTGCTCAATGTACACCAACTAATTCGATGTTAAATAAATTAGATGATTTGCTGGTGAAGATGTCCGAAGTTAATGTTCATTTATCAAATCTTCAACTGAAATATGAAAAGTTTGAACAATTCATTTCGGAAAAAAATGCAAGTGATATACTTATTAAAGAAAATTTAAATCTATTATCTGAACAAGCTGTGGATTTAAAAAAAGCAGTGGTACATCAGGGTCTTTTTGTAGAACGCCATGAGAATATATTTACCAAATTAATTATTCCAATGTTCGAAGATTTATTTAGCATATTTGCTAAGCAAAATCAAGACAAGAAAGGAAATCCTCTTGATTTTGATCTTAAACTTAAACTAGAACGTTATCTTTTACAAATGAAGAAAGCCAAAGATGGTAAGCATTTTACTAACTAATGTCTCTTTCACCTTATGCTGTTCCTTTTTTCTCATGTGTTTCTCCTTCTAAACTTTCTAAACGTAATCATTTTCTTTGTAAAGCTAAAGCTTCTCTTTCTCCTTTTAATTTCAACTTGTTCTGTGAAATTCTTGAGGAATGGGAAAATAGTTTAAATCTTCATTCCTGTTTTTCTCTTTGGCAAAGCTATATTCCTACATGTACTAAATCTGATTCTCTTCCTCTTCATATTCTTTCATTTAATGTTCGTGGTTTAGACCAGAGATGGCAGGAAGTTCTTCTCCTTATTACATCATTTAAATTTGATATTCTTATTCTTCTTGAAACTGGTGTTATTGATACCTCCTTTTACAATAGAATCTTCTCTAATTTTAGAATTTTCTATCAAAAAGGTGAGAATAAAAATGGCGGGGTGCTTGTTCTAGTCAAAGAAGGCATTGTTTCTAGTAGAGTTGGTTGTAAACTTCCAAATGTTTGTGCAGTGGATATTAAAGGAGAAGAAGATTTTAGAATACTTGGTGTATATGCACCAGCTAGTAAATCATGGTCTTGGGAAGATCTCTCTCCCTTTTTATCTAAAAAATGTATCATTTATGGTGATTTTAATGTTGATATTATGCAGGATGGAAAAAAAGCTGAAACATTACTTCAATGGTCCGATGATCAATTTTTAGCTCCAATTTTTCCTAACTCTCCTACTTCCTTGCGTTCGCAGAGAGTAATCGATTATGCTTTTGTACGTGGTGTAAGTTTAGATATTCATACATATGATGGAAATACAACAAGTGATCATCTTCCAATAATTTCTATAATTCCTTTGAATATTCCTGAACAAAAGCTTGGTAAAAATACACATTGGAAAGTTTTCTCACTCTTTTCTGAATATACATTCTCCTTTTGGGAAGAGAACTGGGATCTATCTTCTCTCTCTTCTCTTGATAATACATATAATGAGTACATTCGTTTTTTATATCTTTTGTCAACTCGTTGTACAACTTATTTCTATTTAGATAAATATCGTTCAGCTTTACCTGCTGAATTAAGAACGTTCTTATCTTATATCAGAGCACTTTCTTTCAGGCAAATAAGAACGAAATGTCCTATGTTAAAAAAGGAGGTCCTATCATTGAAAAGAGTTGCTAGAAGTCAACTTAATCGTTTTTTCTCATCACAACTTGCTTATCATCTCCATGTTCGAAACTCTTCTTCTCCTGCAGCCACGTCTTTTTGGTACAGAAGCAAACGTTTTTTAAAACCTTCATCCACTTCTCTTCACGCCCTTATTGATTCTTCTGGACAAATTGTTAGAGAAAGTGAACATATGTGTAATGTCGCGGCTGATTATTATGAGAATTTCTTTAAAAGTTCAAATATTATTAGACCTCATCCATATACTGATTCTCCTCCAATTGACTTTGATAATAATGATGAAACCATCCCGGAAGTTACACTTGATGAACTAGTTAATTCAGTTCATGCTAAACGTAAAAAGAAATCAATTGATGCTCATGGTATTGCTAACTATATGTTTAACTTTTTGCATATTGATTATTGGTCGTTGTTATTAAAACTCTTCAATTTTTCTTTTCAAAATTCTTTTTTACCCTCTGCATGGAAGGACACTCGTGTAATTTTATTAGCTAAAAAAGAATCTATTTGTTCACCATCATTAACTCGTCCTATATCCCTACTTGATTCTTTTCAAAAAGTTGGTGAGAGACTCTTTCTTACACGTTTTTGTAATCTCTTGTCCAGGAGAGGTCTTTTGCCAGATAATCAATCTGGGTTTAGAGAAGGTTTTCGTTTACAAACCCGTTTGTTACTTTTTCTAGAAGACATATATAGTCTTATGTCGAATAGTGCTCCGGTTAGTACTATTTTTGTTGATTTTCGTGCTGCGTTTGACCAGTTATGGTTCCTCGGTTGTATTGGTAAATTAAGGAACTTAGGTATTCCTCCTGCATATCTCAACTGGATAGAAGCTTGGTTATTTAACAGGAGATGTTTTATTGAAATTAATGGTAAAAGATCACGTTGGTTTGAGATTGAAAAGGGTGGTCCACAAGGTAGTGTTCTTACCCCCACTCTATTCATCACTTACAATTGTGATATGGGTAGTTCGTTGGGTGGTTGTATCAGTCATTTTTTCGCTGATGATCTAGCTGCAATTGTTGCTGGCCAATTAGGGATAAAGTATTCTTACCAATGTCTTGATTTAGAAAAACGAATTAAGGTCTTTATGGATTACCTTGAATATTACTCGTGCTTAACCGATCAACCTATTAATACTAATAAAACTGAGGCTTTATTTAGTGCCCGTGCGATTGATTATCCTAAGTTTGATATATATTTTAAGTATGGTTTTCAAGAAAAAATCAATTGGGTTCCTGAGTATAAATATCTCGGTTATCTTATCTCCTCCAAGTTAGGTTGGGGTAAATTCCTAAAATTTATGATGACTAAAGTTAGACATAGGATCTCTTTGATTAAATCGTTTAAACTTTTTGGTTGTTCTTCTCCTCATCTTCGTAAAACTCTTTTTTTATCCTTTGTTTTACCTATTTTTACATGGACTTATCCGATTTATCCATTTCTTTCTGAGAAACAACAATGTGATTTATCACACTTTTATTACTCCTCTTTAAGACGCGTTTTGAATTGCTTAAACTGGAATGAAAATTTCTTTGCTTTCGCTCTTGATGAAAAGTCTTATGAAGATCGTTGCGCCGCTTATTGGGAGAAATATTTAGTTGCACTAGCCGATTCAACTGATGGAATATTGTTATTTGAAAAAGCCAACTTGAATGTTCTCAGACAATGTTGGGTCAATGGACATTTTTCGGTTAAATGGCTGAGGAGATCCAAAAGATTTGTCCCTAACCAATCAGTAATTGAAAAAACCGTTAACTGGTTGTGTTCTGTTCCCTCAGATTCCTCTGTTCCTAATTATGAGATCAGTGAAATTAAACTTCTTGAAGAATTTCCTGAATCTTTTCTTTTTCCAGGTTAGTTTTTGTTCTTTTTTTCTCTCTTTATGAATTACTTTTGCTGTTATGTGCCTTACTTTTTCTT
The DNA here is from genome assembly GCA_022393335.1 of Macrotrachela quadricornifera. Lineage (NCBI taxonomy): Eukaryota > Metazoa > Rotifera > Eurotatoria > Philodinida > Philodinidae > Macrotrachela > Macrotrachela quadricornifera. The sequence goes on along the minus strand of JAJEKB010021268.1, from coordinate 545,866 downwards.
TGCTTCTCTTGTTTCTTAATTTTGCTTTTCTATCATTTGTTTTAGCCACTATCGTTATTGTGGATTTCTATATAGATATTTCGTTTTTCTTTTCTTTCCTGTCTCTTTTCTTTCTACTTCTTCATATTCATATGTACTGTCAGGATCTTCGGATCGCAGTTTTTTGCGAAAATAAAAAAAAAAAAAAAAAAAAAAAGAAATCAATACTGCTAAATGAGAAAGAGATTTTGAAAATCATATATTTTTAAATTAAAGATATGACTTCCAATGAATATTGAAGTTTTCTTGTTATAGTAGTTTTCAGGAACATATAAAAAGTCATTTGATATAAGAATTTTTCTGTTTTACAGTTTTTTGACATTCATTTGGCCAATATTTTCTGGCTTCGAAAAACTAATCGGTCAAAAGAGCTAATCACTAAAACGAAATAACTTAAAATCAGCCTATCGATTTACCGGTTTAAAACCAACTTTTGCTTAAAACGGAGTATATTTTTCGTTTGAAAACAATATATCTAACCAAAAACGATTTGTGTAAGTAGACGTTATGTTTACTCAATTCTCTATAGCACAATTATCGCTATTAATATATTTAAGCCTTTCATTGATATATCTATTTGAAAATGAATAGTTGCAGTTCATATCACGCTGTACTATATATTCATGCGTATTTGTGAATTTATTTGTTGAAAAATAATCTGAGTGTAATAAGAACATTCTAAATTGACCAACAATAAAAAGTTGCATTTTGTCATTACGTCCTCACTCTTTTTTGAAATTTCTGGTTCTTTATAGAAATGACTATTTACAAAAATGACTATTCAGGGTGGTCAAAAAGTTATCTAGCAGTCTTTAATTGCGAATAACTTTTGATGGGAACAAGAGAGAGAACTTCTGTTCTCATTGTTGGAAAGACGATGTTTTATTGTGTAGTTTCATATATTATTCAGCAGTACCCCAGGTTTGTGCATAAACATCATTTCACATCTGCATCCACAACTAAATCTATTATCTGCTTGCACTGAAGAGTTATAAATGTATTACTAAGCGGTAAAAGTGCGACGTAATTCACACGTGCATAATTCTAGCGTTTCTTTTAGGATTGAGCTTATATGTCATTTTCATAGATCTATCGATATACTATGAAAGATTATTGACTAATTATCCGATTAACAATTGATATTGTTGAATAATACATGAAACTATGCAACTATGCTTTCTCCTTTCAACGATAAAAATCACAGCTCTCTATCTTGTTCCCATCAGAAGTTATTCGTAATTAAAGACTGGTAAGTAATTTTTGGACTATACTGTGTTTAATTCACAGTACTACTCAATAAATATTCGTACATATTTGAAAATGAGTATCTGAAAGACTCAGATATCGACAACGGAGTTTTACCTAAGGATTAATTAGTTCTTGATATATTGTAGAAGGCGATAAGTTATCCATTCTCTAAAATTTTCAGCTCAATCCGATGTATTTCTAAAAAGAAATGTTCAAAATATAGAAGATTTCTTCTGATCCAACTTTTTAAATTATTTTTTAAAATATATATACAGTTTTTTCAAATCGAACAATTTTTCTATTTCAAGTCGAAAAAATTTCAACTCATAACTTTTTTTAAGCATGATTATTTATTAGTTGTGCAATCGAGAGCAAAAAATCAGAAGTTTTTATCAAACATATAGATAGTGTGGTCTGATACGCAAACAGATATATTTATAGGTTTCTCTCAATTTATGCTACGATAGTGAACAAAATTTTGTTCAACGACGCTTGATGCGACAACAACGGCAAAGCTTATCAAGTTCTATGACTTATGATAATCACTTTCCCATTTCCGAACCAAAAATAAGTCTTTTAGTGATCTTAAAGTTTTCCTCCATTGAGTAACAAAATCAAGCGAGATGTCAAAAAATCAGTTCAGTTTTAGCAGCTTCATATAATGGTTTGGTTAGAGTGCAAAACAAATTACAAATTAAGATTCAGCGCTCGAAACTGCATCGACTCATATGTGTTTGAGGAAAAACTGTTTCCATCGAAAGAGAGGTCCATGCCCCTATCTTAACTTAATTCACAGGCAGATTTTGACGATAATTGAACGCAATTGAAATTCCACATTTTCTATAGAATAAGTGAATTTATCCTTTTCAATACTACATTCTTAGCCATTTGAGTTTTCAACGTTTTCCTTAGTGAACAAGTAATCGAATGGAAATAAAAACTATATATCCGTTACCAATCCATCAAGCTCTATCAAATCACATATAAATGAATGAGAAAAAAAATTCATTACGATTTTGCATATCCGAAATCTTACTAAAAGTGGCTAGAAAAGAATATTGACCATATAAAGGTCCATTTTTAATTTCAGAACGAGAAGCTAATTGTCACAGGTCATAGAGCATAGTAAGGCTCTATCTATAGTAAAAATTTAACGTATTTCATTCTTGTTGCATCGAACGCGGTCGAACAACATTTTTTATCACTTTCGTAGCAAAAATTGAGGAAAACGTATGGCTGTAGCTGTTCTTGAAAGAGGCCGTACTATTCATGTTTTCGACAGAAACTTCTGAATTTTTGTTCCCGATTGCACAAATAACGAATAATCATGTCTAAAAAAGCCATAAATTGAATTTCTCCGACTCGAAGCAAAAGTCGCTTTATTTGAAATATTTACATATTCTTTTAAAAAATAACTAAGATTAGATTAGGAAAAGCCATCGGTATTTTGAGTATTTGTCTTCGGTAATATATCCGATTAAGATAAACATTTTTGGAAGTACGAAGCTCATCGCCCTTTACAACATATTAAGAAACCAAGTAATTCAGAGATACCCCGTCGTCGATGTCTAATTCTCGCTTAGATACTTACTCTTAAGCAACAATTGATATAATGAGATGAAAACATGAATTAGCAGAGTAATCAAACAGACGAAATTAAGAAAACCCAATATTTATTTGAATTACTTATAAAGTATTGAGGAAGCTAGCTAGATTTTCTTTATAATGATAGAGGACGATGCATCTTGATTTTTCTCTTTATACATTTCTTTTAATAATAAAAGGTAAAATTTATCCGACTAACTGATACATTTTACTATTTTATATGCTATTATGAACATTGAATTATTATTTAGTAGAGCCACAGATAATGGCGTCAAAAGCCAATTCAGAATATTCCAATGTAAAACTTTCTAGCGAGTGTATAGTCACCTTCTGATCTTCGAAAAATTTTTCGGTTCGTTACTTTTTTCTAAAGAGAGTCGAATAAATGAACAGAATTATTGTTATGATTATTCATTTGTTGTATGATTTGTATTCACTAATGGGGAGAACGAAACTCAATATCAAGAGACTAACAAAAAAGAACAAATATTAGTGGTCGTCATAATCATTCATTTTTCATAGATATTCGATCAAGACGTAAATTTGTGACTTCTACCATAGTTGTATAACATACAAAAACAAAATCATGCTAAATATTATTCACCCATCGTAATCTTCGAATAATTAATTAACTAAAAAAACTTTCATCAAGAGTAGACATAGTTCTTGAATACAATTGTTGCGCAAAATGTTAAAATTATTCAATAAGCATATAATAGCTCGTAAATGAATTAGTTTAAATTTGTTACTTGAAAGTTGATAAGATAATTGATCGAAATTTTAGCAAGTGCCGTTATCATCATTCATTTGTTATATATTCTTGAAATTTCGCACCATTTTGAAAGCCTCACGGTCGATTTAAGACACTATATGAACTGAACCATGATGATAGTAATTTAGTGGTTGTGTAATGTTTCTTCAATCTATCTACACAAAAATTTTACTTCATTGACATTGTAATAGAGGAATAAGTCAATTGGTGATCAAAAGTTCATTTTGTATGTAGTCTTGTTGGTAGTATTCAAATCAATATCTTTTTTTTGGAGTGAATAAAACGATGTGAATAGAGTTATTGGCAAATATTTAATCACTTATCAGGTTATCTATATCAGTTGACGAATCTATAAACTTTGCTTTGAAATAATCAAACAGATGAGTAGATCTTTCCTTATAACTGTTCACTGTACGCTGTGATTCATGATCGTCTGATTAACTAATCATTTCTGCTCTAAAACGAGTAAAACAAATGAATAAGAGAATGATGATAATAAGAACTATCCACTGATCCTGCAGTCTTTGGTCGAGGTACTGTTTCCGAATTATTATTTATTCTAATTGAAATTATTGGTTAGGATTATAAGAAATGCGTTATTCGTATGTTCTGTGGTCGTGTATCATCTCATCATGCTAACAGCTTGCTCATGAATGAATGAAACAGATAAACAAAAATCGGCTTATAATTATTCATTCTTCCTCTCATTTTATTAGCAGCAAAGCAATCTCAAATTCAGCATTATTATAAACAAATCAAATGAACCGATATATTATTAAAGTTATTCTTTTTCTATATCTTTTATGACTACTTCGATAAACCAACGTCAATCATCTGAAGTCATGAAATGGCGGAATGAAAACATACGAAGTTGTCTATGTATTTTTCGTGCGATATTCGATCGAACTAGTAGGATGACGCTCTATTTCAGATGAATAAAAATCAATTGAATTTAATATGCGTTATGACAATCCAATGGTCGTGCGAGCTCTCATTCATTTCCGAACTACACATCTTCAATTTGTATAATGATATAAATAGATTCAATATTGGTAGAAATCGTCTCTGTATTATGTGATCTTCTACTGATGAGCGAAACTATAACCTTTCCTTTGAGGTACATGAAACAATTGTGTAAAACCTTGACTATAATATCCACTTGCCACTTGAACCTTTATCAAACGATAGTTGATCTTTATCGCTTCAATATAAGCATAAAAGATGAATAGCATCTTGCAACTTGTGCTTCAAAACATATTAGCACCCCATTGACGAGAGAAACTGACTAATTAACTAGCTTTCTTTTCAAGTGACCAGAAACAGTGAACAGAACCATGGTTCAAAATATTGATTTTCCATGTGATCTTCGATGAGCTGAACAACTATTAAGGTTTGCTTCCACGTGAGCAAAACAGATGGACAGAATCTTGATGGAAAATATTGATTTTTCATGTGATGTTTGATGAGCGGATTAACTCGTGCGATTTGCTTACAAGCGAGCAAAGGGGTGCACAGAACAGTTATGAGAAATATTGATTTTTCAGGTTATGATCGATGACCTGACCAACTTGCAAGGTTTGCTTCCAAATGATCAAAAGAGATGAACAGAACTTTTTTCAAAAACAATGATTTTTTATGTGATATTCGATTAACTGCCAAACTCGCAAAATTTGTTTCTAAAGGAGCAAAAGAGGTGAACAGAATAGTTATGAAAAACATTGATTTTCCATATGATGTTCGATGAGCTGATCAACCCGCAAGCTTTTCTTTAAAATAAGCAAAAGAGGTGAACAGAATCTTGTTGAGAGATATTGATTTTTCATGTGATGTTGGATGAGCTTCTCAATTTCCAAGGTTTGCTTTCATGTGAGCAACAGAGGTAAACAGAATTTTCATTAGAAATTTTGATTTTCCATATGGTGTTCGATGAGCTGACCAACTCGCAAGCTATATTTCCAAGTGAGCAAAACAGGTGAACAGAATCTTAGTTAAAAATATTGATTTTCCATGTGCTGTTCAATGAGGTGATCAATCCGCAAGCTTGGCTTCCAAGTGAACAAAACAGATTAACAGAATCTTACTTAAAAATATTGATTTTCCATGTGATCTCTGATGAATTGACCAAATCGAAAAGTTTATTTGAAAGTGGCAAAAAGAGATGCACACAAGCTTGGTTAAAAATATTGACATTTTGTCTGACGTTCGAAGAGCTGGTCAGTTTGCAAAACTTGCTTTCAAGTGAGCAAAAGAAATGAACAGAATGTTGATGAGAAATATTGATTGTCCGTGTGACGTTTGATGACATAACCAACTCGCAAGCTTTACTTTCACGTGAGGAAAAGAGATGAACAGAACCATGGTTAAAAACATTGATTTTCCATGTGATGTTCAATGAACTGATCAGCTCGCAAACTTTGCTGTCAAGTGAGCAAAAGAGGTGAGCAGAATCTTGATGAGAAATATTGATTTTTCATGTGAAGTTCTATAAGAGAACCATTTCTCAAGCTTTGCTTTCACGTGAGTAAAAGGGACGAACAGAAATCTCATTAGAAATATTGATTTTCCATGTGATGATCGATAAGGTGACCAGCTCGCAAGCTTTGCTTCTAAGTGAGCAAAAGAAATGAACTGGATAGTTATAAGAAATATTTATTTTCCATGTGATGTTCGATGAGATGACCAACCCCCAAGCTTTGCTTCAAGTGACAAAAAAAGATAAACAGAATTTTGTTTAAAAAGATTGATTTTTCACGTGATGTTTGATAAACTGACCAATTCGCAAGGTTTTCACCGAAGTGACAACAAGAGGTGAAAAGAACCTTTGTTAGAAATATTGATTTTTCATTTGAGGTTCGAAGAATTGATCAATGCACAAGTTTTGCTTCGAAGTGAGCAAAGAAGTGAACAGAATCTTGATGAGAAATATTTATTTTCGATGTGGCGTTTGATGAGCTGATGAATTCGCAAGCATTGCTCCCAAATGAGCAAAGGAAGTGAACAGAATCTTGATGAGAAATATTAATTTTCCATGTGATGTCTGATGAGCTGATCAACTCACAATGTTAACTTCCAAGCGCGGTAAAGAGGTGAACAGAATAGTTATGAGAAATATTGATCTTCTATGTGATGTTCCATGAGCTGACCAATTCGCAAAGTTTGCTTCTAAGTGAGGAAAACATATGAATAGAACTTTTTTTAGAAGTATTTATTTTCCATGTGATGTTCGACCAGCTGATGAACTCGCAAAGCTTGTTTCCAAGGTAGTAAAAGAGGTGAACAGAATAGTTATAAGAAATATTCATGTAGTATTTTATGTTTCAATAGCTGAATCCATAGTAAACTTTGTTTTCCACTGAGCACAAATAGACGAGTAGAAATATTATCAAAAATTCATTCATGCATGATGGAATGTTCAATACACTGACTAGCTAGCAGTCTTTGCTTCCAATCGAGCAAAAGAGATGAACACAATCTTGATGAGAAATATTGATTTTCCACATGATGTTCAATGAGTTGAGTAAATCGCAAGCTTTGCTACCACGTGAGCAAAAGAGATAAATAGAACATTTTTTAGAAATATTGACATTTAATATGATGTTCGATTAGCTGACCAACTCGCAAGGTTCGCTTGTAAGTGAGCAAAAGAAATGAACAGGACAGTCATGAGAAATATTAGTTTTTCATGTTATACTTGATGAACTGACCGACTTGCAAGGTTTGCTTCCAAGTGAGCAAAAATGATCAACAGAATCTTGGTTTAAAATATTGATATTTCATGTAACGCTCGATGAGCTGACTAACTCGCAAGCTTTGCATCCACGTGAGCAAATAAGGTGAACAAAATCTTGGTTAAAAATATTGATTTACCAGGTGGTGTTAGATTAGATGACCAACCCGCAAGGTTTGCTTCCAAGTGAGCAAAAGAGGCGAACAGAATTTTCGTTACAAGTAATGATTTTTCATGTGATGTTCGATGAAGTAACCAACTCGAATGGTTTGCTTCTCAGTGAGCAAAACAGGTGAGCAGAATTTTCCTTAGAAATATTGATTTTCTATGTGATGTTCGATGAGCTGACTAACTCGCATGGTTTACTTCAAAGTGAGCAAAAGAGGTGCACAGAACCTTGATCAGAAATATTGATTTTCCGTGTGACGTTGGATGAGCTGACCGACTCGCATGGTTTGCTCGGAAGTAAGCAAAGCGGGTGAACAGAATCTTGATGAGAAATATTGATTTTACGTGTGAAGTTTGATGAGCTGATCAAGTGGCAAATTTTGCTCTCAAGTGACCAAAGTAGATGAACTGAATTTTCATTAGAAATATTGATTTTTCACGTGAAGTTCAAGGAGTTGACTAACTCACAAAGTTTGCTTCCAAGTGAGCGAAAGAGATCAACAGAATCTTGGTTAAAAATATTGATTTTCCATGCAACGTTCGGTAAGCTGACAAACTTGCAAGCTTTGCATCCACGTGAGCAAAAGAGGTGAACAGAATCTTGGTTAAAAATATTGATTTACCATGTGGTGTTAGATTGGATGACCAATCTGCAAGGTTTGCTTCCAAGTGAGCAAAAGAGTTGATCAAAATAGTTATGTGATATGCTGATTTTCCATGTGATATTTGATGAGCTGATCAACTCGCAAAGTTTGCTCCCAAGTGAGCAAAACCGATGAAGAGAATTTTCCTTAGATATATTGATTTACTATGTGACGTTCGATGAGTTGACTAACTCGAAATGTTTGCTTTCAAGTGAGCAAAATAGGTGAATAGTCGTTTCCTTCATGACGTTCATTGATGATGCTGTATTTTTTGCTAAGAATAATCCCGTAATTGTTCGTAGAAGTTCGTAAGATATTTGAAGAGACAGTTCTGTGTGAATGTGAAGACAATCGATCTTAATTCTCGCAACTTTAATTATAAGTACATTTGCTAATTTCTTCATGGTAATTTTTCTTCGCTCACCTTATAAGAAGAAATAAAAAATTTTAGAGTATATAGAGTATGGTAGTTCTCGGAAGATTGCAATAGTGTGAGGATACGTACATAGAAACATGTGATTATGAATCGAAATATTCCTATCAATTGTGATGTTTTAACAATAATAATAATATAATAGTATCGCATAGGTTTGTCACAAGTCTGGTCAGCTACGATTATTATTATGATCGATATGCAGCCGATTTCTCTTTTTTGTTCTTACAGACGGCGGTGTCTACATCCCTTGCATCTAACATAGGGTCTAAGGATGAATTCAACACGCTACGAATGAGTCATTGGATAGAACTTAGCCGTTAGTGATTTGTGTAGGGTCATTTTATTGATAGTGATACTGAGGTTTGAACATAGTACTTTGTGAATACGTTTTGAACAAGATAACCACTCAAATATGACAGTTTAATGTTTTCAGAATAAGATAAAATATTTTACATGTGTTGTAATATGGGAAGAAATTGGTTTTCACGAAATATTTTCTCGGACGGATCTACGACACTGTCTCATGTGACAATTCCAACGCATTATTTTGGATTGTAGTATTTTTTCAAATGCGAGAAATTTCTGCTTTTAAGTCCAACCCGAATTAGTATCGTATAACCCTTGAGCTCGCAACAGTAATTTATTAAGAACTAACCCTCTCGGATCTAGTTGATGCTGAATGAATCGGTAGGAAGCAGTTCATTCTAAACAATGTGATGAACTCTTCTTATGTTCTCAAATAATAAATGATCGGAAAATAAACTAGCAGATAAGGCATAGAAAAAGGTAAAGGAGCGATTGCACTAGTTTACTTAATTATATATAGTCACACGCATTAAACAAAAAGATGAATAAATGGCTAGCATACATATTATGACACATCTAAAATGCAAGATATTTTCGGGTAGTTCTACGAAAAATCTACCACGTTATACAAAGCATCTCCGGCCGGGCTGAAACTTTCAGCAATAGAAGGCCTCAATAGCCTAAAACTTATGGTAAAAAATTCTGTAGACTTTCGCTCGGCATCATAGATTTTTGAGATCACAAAATCTGACCTTCTGGCCTATAATAGCCATTTTCATCATTTTTCGCCATTTTGTGGTATCGATATTTTTCTATAACTACAAATTATGATTGAGACTTTTTATATAAGAATGTAATACTAAGTCAGTACTTTCTGTACATCACTATATCAGCTCACTCATATTAGTCATATAAGAATTAGCTCGATGCAAGATTATACAAAAAAATGAAAAAATAGCAAAAATAGCCTATTTTCGAGGATACCGTTTCACATCATAATACAGTGATTGATCATCAAGTTTAGCTACGCTGAATACATATATCTCTTGCCTATCTAAGCATATAAGAATCATATGTTCAAAGTGTTGGTATTGGTAGATAAGGTAATACAGACGATTACCTTATTGCACTCAACGCGATTTCAAGAGCTACAACCATTAGGGTTTGTGATGTACAGTCGATAAAAGAACTTTATTACATTCAGTTTTTGATGTTGAATCTTGAAAAACCATTTTCATTTTCAGAAGCTTGCAAGAAGAAGAATGTGTTTTTCTCAAAAAACGACAGTTCTGGAGTATTTCGTATTTTTCGATTGGAAGGAAGCATTTTCTAGGGCTAAAAAGTACTTTTCTGTGAACAGCTGTGCAAACTCTATCCGATGATGTAATAAAATTGTGAATAAAAATTTTCGCTGTAAATTCGCATTGTCGACACTTTAAGTTCCGCAGCCAACTCTCACTGAACAAAGAATATGCTGTTATTGTTACACTATAAGCTAAAGCTATCTGCCATTATTTTGACAAATATTTATTGAATATGACATGTTTAGATTATTCATTGCTTGAAAATACTATTTACTGCATCCCATAAATCATATGAGATATTTATCATATTTGTCGTGACACACAGTCGAGAACACAAGAAAAAAAGTATTGTTTCGACCGATGACGTAGCACTTCTAGTTAATAAATGCGTAGAAAAAAGAATAAACATTTCATAGGTAAATGATTAGGTTTATTGACAAGAGCTACCAATATTCAATGCCAACTAAATCATAAAATAAAATTCTTCTGTTTTCTTTGCGTATTATAAAAAACATATGTCAAAAGTAGTATGTGAATTATACTCTGAAATATTATCATTTTATTCTTGGATAATATGATGAAGTTCTAACGTAGACAATGTTTTAATCTCTTCCCTCGATACGAAATGTTCGCACGCCTTTTGCAGCCATCATTGAGCCACCATCATTGTACGATAAATTACATTTGATGCCTTTCAGCTGTGGATACTGATCTAGATTGTCAATGATTTTTGTCAGTGCTGCTTCAATCACTTTTGGTTGGAGTTTGCTTTCTCGCATGTTTGAATTCTTAAATTGGGCCGCAATAAATTGGACCGATCCACCACCGCTCCTTCCAACGAGCATGCTATTTATACCAATAGTGAGTGAATGATATAGGGCATCGGCCACTTGTTGTAAATCTTCCGATGTAAGTTGAGACATAGTGTCGGGATCATCAGACAAACGAAAAAATTCGCTCTTGTCAAATGCCAATGAGCCACCAGCTGCATTAAAATTAACCAGAAATTGACCTAAACGTCGCAAACGTTCATCATCTTGATCAGACATGAAGAAATATCGTTGTCTCTTCTTCGCGATAGAATATCTAAAATGAAATGGATATGTGTGAGTCGATATTTTGAGACACAAAAAAGAGAGGTGTTACTAATCAATAGAGTATTTCACATGGCTGTTGAATCCATCTCATCGAAATTAGCTACTCCAACTTGCATCTTAGCCAACTTCTCAAATGTTCTCAATAAGGAAACAATATACAATCCAATACTGACCAATGAGTCATACTATTAACATGTGAAAATGTGAGTGTGAGTGAATCAAAAGCTTGAAAGAATAGAAGACTGATTTATATTCATTCTCGCCGCCCATTGATGTCTTGTGCTTATGATCCATCATCACAAAACTCAGAAAATCGAGGGTGCTCAACCATTAATGTGATCTCGAACTCTTGGTAAAGTTAAAAATCAGTTGTAAGCTAAGGAAACGAATAATATTCCCATGAACCGATGATCGGAAAGTCAACTCGATTCAGAACGTGGACAGCTAAAACTGGCGTCAACCATATATAAGAATTTTCGAGATACGATTTTTGAGATATATTATTTCACACCTGATATTTTTCATATAAAAGAAAACCAACACTTACACACGCAAGACACATTAACGAGGGAAGAAAAAAAAAGGAACATCATATTTTTTTACCTTTATCCTTTTCTTCACACGGCTGTAATTACGTGTGAAGGGTTGTATGTTGATTTTTTTTCTCGGAAGAAAAACATCACGTCTTCAATAACATCGCTAAAAATGATCTCTATTATGCTTTACTATGATTCATTTATTGCTATACTAAGCGGAGAATAAAAAACGCTTAGTAGGGCAAATAATATAAATCTTACATCAATATTTTCAAGCGTTACGTCAACAGACCACCTTCAAACATCTACCTAAGACTTAATATGAGAGAGAAGAGCGTCTCTATTTAGAAAAAGTAGTCAGTTAGTCTTATTCAGAAATAACTTAACGCTTTGGTGCGTAATGAGATTATACCAACGTTAATATGTGTATCTATCCAGTACATCCAACGACACTTCTCGTTTTTCGTTATCATAATTTCTATAATACTTTTCTTTATCCCAACGCATTTTAATTTTTCTATTCGTAATGTATACTGATGTGTAACTGGACAAACTATCTATACATGCGAAAGAAAGATTCATCTTTACGATGCATAGTAACATCCTTCCATTTTTCAAAATACTATATCCAAATTTATCATCGTTCTTTTCACTCAAATTATATACAACTCACTCCATATTTACGCTGTCCAAGTATGTAAATCAACCTATAGATAGGGGAATTTTTCCATTTTTTAAGTCATCTTTCCTATAGAAAATCGCATTACTCCTGCCGGTGTTTGGTTCTTTCTATCAATTGGAATCTTTTACTAGTATGTGAAGATGATATTTACTTTTCGGATGAAGACAATATACAAGGCGATCATTTTTTCACGTAAAATATTCATTTCTCTCAACGATCAGAGTTTTGTCCAATCCTCGATCACTAAATTATCTTCAGCAAAAATCTTTTATTCTTGAAAATTTCAGCTTTCTAACTTTAATTAGTCATAAAACACATCGAAAGCATTGAAATGCATACATTTTCATACTCGATTTTTTGCATTTTATTTTGACAGTAAAAATAATGCAAAAAGTACGGAGGCGTATAAGATCACAAATCGACCCACAGCTGTTTTTCTCTATAGAACTATCTGTACTTTTTGAAACTGCTATACTCTGATGCAGCATGAAACGCTGAATATTTTGGTAATAAACTCAGCCCCCTCTAGCACGTAATTAGCCTTCAAACCAAACAATTTTTCGAGAGATCTTTTTTAGAGAAAATCTACATATTTCTTCGAGTTCTTCAGTAATTTGACAGAAATTCAATTAAACCTTCGACTAGCCTGGCTCTGTTTATATTTGTTCTATACCATTTTGTACGGGCTACAAAATAATATGTCTTAAATCTTAAACTTTTTGATCAAAAAATTCACAAGACAAATACTTTTCAAAGTGGTTCAAAATAGTGCCTTTTTAGGGCATGACTGGACATCATTGAATCTTGTGTTTCTTTAAATCATTTTGATGATCGATTCTCGTATAGCAGACTCAATAGCAACTTTCAGGCGGTACAAAATAGCCTATCTCTCAACTCTTCAATTTGTTGGCCAAAAAATTTCACAAGATAGATACATGGAAGAATAAACCAAAACATTGCATTTTCATGCCATGAGAAGTTAGTATTGTACCGTGTGTTTCCTGAAACAACAAGGATGACGGAGCCTCTTATTGCTGGTTTGATAGCACTTTTGATCGTATGAAAAATAAAGTGTCTGCTAATGTGTCAACTGCTTTGTAAAGAAATATACTAAAACGAGCTTGATGAAGTCAAGGATCCATCAAAATGTCTAGTTTTCACAGGTATTATGATCCGCAGTAAATCAAAGAATAATTTGTTTGAAGTTTATTAGTTTTATGAGAGGTGTGTATGCCGGTTTTTTCCTGGTTGGAGTTATGTGTTTTTGCGAATGCCTCTGGTAACGTTTTGTTCGGTTAAGATGGACGGAAGTTTTCAAAAATGTGAAAATCATTTATTGGAAAAATAAGAACGAGTTAAACAGATGAAAATATTTGTCTTGTGAATTTTCACGTTCAACAAGTTTCGGATTCAAGGCATATACTATTTTGTAGGCTATGAAAAATGCTATCGAACCAGTATAAACAGAGTCTGGCGAGTCAAAGGTTTAATTGAGTTTTTGTCAAATTATTGAACAACTTATTTAAAAAAAAATATGTAGATTTTCTCTATGAAAGATCTTCCTGGAAACTGTTTGATTTAAAGGCTAATTACATGCTAGAAGAGGCGAGTTTATTACCAAAAGATTCAGCGTTTCATGCTGCATCAGAATATAGCAGTTTCAAAAAGCACAGGTAGTTTTATAGAGAAAAACAGTTGTGGGTCGATTTGTGGTCTTATATGTCTCCGTCCTGTATTTGTTCCAATATCAGCAAAAATGTTTATAGCTGATTTACGTTCATATGAAGTTGATCCATCA
>JAJEKB010021268.1:282832-471504 GCA_022393335.1 Macrotrachela quadricornifera | reverse complement strand
CAACCAATGTATGTAATTGAAGCTGCTCTTGCTTCCGAATTGATTCGAACACTTCTTTCGATAAGTGCATTGCGACGACCTACGACGAACACTGACGTTGGAGTAGATTCCAAAGGATTTTTATTAGTGGCAACAAATGGTGTACCATTAGCTCGTCGTTTACGAGATGATGTGACTAGTGTGGGACCAACAAATGCCTTAAATCGAATAGTGTAACTGCCAGTCTCAGTCATGTTATACACTGAAGATATCTTAACATGAGTGCTCACATCTGCTCCAGACTGTATAGTAATCATATCTTCATCTGTGGGTGCTACTCGTTTCATCAAAGGACCAACATATTTTACATTTTTACCATCTCGAGTAATATCGAAAAGTCGATCAGTTAGTTCTTCTTCAGGTACATACCAATTACATATAGAAACAGGTTTAGATGCAGTATTCTTATAATTCAAAATAACTTCGACATCCTGTTCTTCATTGAATTTATAGCTTATTGGAGTTACACTGACAACCAAATTTTCGGCATAACCATGAGCCATAATGATAACAATTGAAATATAAGCAATAATCCATGTCTGATGCATTGTTATTGTTTGTTTTTTGTAGTTTAACTATGTATTTCCACTTTAATCTAAAATAACAAATCAAATAGACTACTATTGCCGTCAAATGATTATTTTCAGCTCTTCAAAATTGAATGATAAGCAATGGTTGATCATTCAATAGTTTCTTATATATAGTACAGATGATTTTGAAATTTATAGGATTCAAAACTCACTCTTTTTGACATTGTTTTAAATACTAATAGGCATATCATCATTTAAAGTGGACGATTTTACTGTTTCAATAAGATAAGAAAGGTTTTGATGAGTATCTAATTAGAATAATTCATAATAAATAGAACCTCATTAAAATGATTATATTGATCGAATATAATGTCTAATTCTACTTGATTCTTGCACAATTTCACATTGTTTCAATCATAAATATGATAGAGATTTAATCATGAAACCTTACTCTATGTTGATTTGTTATGAAAGATTCTGATGAGTGTGTTTTATTTGATATTGGTAGTATCAAATTATATCCAATACGTATAACATGACCTACGAATCGAATCATATTATGTGTAGCAACATAAATTCGATCAAAATTCTATGAAATCCATCAATAATATTCGAATAGAAAAGAATTCATCTAATAAAATATAAGATTCCTCTTCAATTTTCTAGAAAAAATTCCCTTTTTTTTTCATGACATTAACTATATTATCGAAAAACAAAATTTTGGAAAACTTTTCCCCAGTTAACAAATTCTTTCATATCTATTTACATTCAACAATAAAACTCAATTCAATAGTTAATTTCAAAAAAAATATATCTAACTCTCACTATGTAAAAAATAGTATTAAAACAGATATCCATTACTGTAATAATATATAGAGTAAGTATTGAAAATAAAAATCACAACTACAATATATTTGTTGACCTATTACTAAACTAATCTTTGAATATATTTCTGTGTCTAACTTGTCGATAAAAAAAATTTAGAAAAACTATTCATCATTCCATACCTTGTATTAATGAGATAATCGTTTAATATCGGATAAGTTTACATTCTCTCAATATTCAACAAGCTTATATTCAATCATCTATTTGCTCTCTTTAATCTTTGCGTAGGTTTTTACGAGTGGCGTATCAGCCATCTAAAAAAAAGCCCCTAATTTTCACTATACATAAGTATATGAAGGATAAAATCCCAATGATGTCAATGGGGATTCTCTTTTTTTTATTATTTTGTTTTCGTTACTCATATATGCGCACTTAACTTCACCTTGAGTGAAAGAGTAAACAAAAAATAGAGTAGGCAAGTGTAAACTATTTATATTTTTTGATAGTTTGTCGTTTTCCTTTAATAACTTTTTTATTTGTCATCAGATAAAAAATTTTTGCTATCAAATATGCGGAACAAACTTTTTCCTATACAATCAACGTTTTAGGTTTGCAAAATACTATTTAGAAACGGTTCTACAGCGATTTCCCTAAGAGTACCTATCAAATAATTGATTTATAAGAGATCTTTGTAGTATTTCAAGATGATCGTGATTCGAAAAATATTCGGCACATCGAAATCTATCATTTGATACATGTAGAATATTTTTTCTAAGTATAAAATTCTTATCCTGAAGCTCATGAATGAATAGAAAACATAGTTGAATTTTATTTTGAAACTCTTTATTAACTGAAATATCCGTTTCAATAGTTATTCGTTGTGATATTAATGTACAATGATATACAATTTTGAATAGTATACACGAATATTTGGTGTCTTATTTTTGCTATTAAACATTCATTCGTGCTTTCTCGTATTCAGAAAAACGAAACGTTACAGATAAGTCATTTATATTATAGTCAAGTTGCCTTTCGTTCTTTGTCCCTTTTTGTACAATACGTTAATTACCTAATTAAATAGTCACGTTTTGTGTCATTCTCTTGAAAATATATGAGATAAGGGCAAACGGTTCGCGACATTTTTCATACCGATATAAATAGAAAAATTTCTGAAAACTTTTTTTTAAACAAATTATACCCCAAGATGTAGTCTGAAAAGCTGTATAATTTATATAGAAGAATTATAAAAAGATGGCATAAGAAAGAGCGAATTCACTTTGTAGCAAAAAAAGTATCGTTTTTATATGGTCGAAATTTGGTCGTTCAAATTTATGTTTATTTGAAAAGGCAAAACTGCAACTATAAAATAAGGACTGGTATAGAAATTTTTCTATCTATATCGATATGAAGTATGTCGTATTTGATAAAAAACGCATCATTCTCTGTGTGTTTAATTGTATCAATCTATGCCACGAAAATATTTATGGAAAACTTGACCAAAATATTCGCATGAAGATTTGGTAAAAGCTTTGAATGAGTTGAACGTAAAATGATTTTAACAATTGTCGCTGCCAAATACTTCGGAATATCTTTATCAGCTATCTACAACTGTCTATTA
Source organism: Macrotrachela quadricornifera (assembly GCA_022393335.1). Classification (NCBI taxonomy): domain Eukaryota; kingdom Metazoa; phylum Rotifera; class Eurotatoria; order Philodinida; family Philodinidae; genus Macrotrachela; species Macrotrachela quadricornifera. The sequence goes on along the minus strand of JAJEKB010021268.1, from coordinate 468,492 downwards.
GGTTGATTTAAAGATAGGAAGCATAATGGAAAGATTATTTTATCGACAGAAGAAGAAAGTTTTGTCGTTTACGTCATTGAAACGTATGAACAATAGAAACGACCAATGTGTGCATGATCAGTTAAGGAAATTGCAAAGAAATATACGGTGGTGTTTGGTCGGGATGTCTCAGTTGATTGGTCTTTAAATGAATGGTTTTATGAATTCATGAATCGATGAACAAACGATTTAAAACTAATCAAAAATGTAAATTTCGAAAAATGTCATCTATAGTTTCTACAGAAGTCGTACTTGATGGGTGACTTGCATTCTTAGAAGCTGAAATCAGACTAACATCTAAAGTAATGAAAATATTTTCGAAACATGTATGCCAAATAATGATAATTCATGTCCAGTTTTACGGTTACTATCCGTAAGAATAGTATTTGATTTGGCCTCTTCATATAAGATGAGCATCGTCATGATGTAGGCAAAACTGTCACAAGAATATCACTATATGATTAGAGATGATTGATAATTCTGAAATAGAAATTGAGATAGGTTCTTGAAATGAATTGGTGCTCAGTAATTTAAGTGCACCTACTATAATTTATTTTGCTTATGTCTATATTAATCAACAATTATAATTAAGGAGACTATTACATGAGATGTTTTATTACTATGAATGATTTTTACATCTTCATTCAGTATCGATTAACATGAGGCTATCATATTGATACTGATCATATTTATGTTTTATATCGCATTTGTCTTATTGTAGATAAATGGTTTAACAATTTAAATGATATTTTGCAAAAAGCATACCTCATTGAACTGTTCACATGCTATATAAAATGTGTATGAATCAGGATTTGCAGATGATTCGATTTGAAAACAAGCTATTGTGAAACGATCTACGAAACATTCAACATCTTCTCATGCAGGTACCGGAAAATCACACATTACTGTAGTTTCATCATCTGCACCTTTACACAATAATCAAAAATCTTTTTCTATTGTTCAGTTGTATTCGAATGATATTCTTTTGTCATCGAGATCAAAATCATCTTCGTGTTATTAATTGTTCATCATCTTTTATCAACCTTTCAACTAATGGTAAATAATACAATATTAAATTTAAGATCTTGCTAAATTTTTTTTGCAGCTTTGAATCTTACTACAAAAATATTTGAAACTTCAACGGACACTTTCAATTTCAATCGTTTCGCAGTAATATAATGGATTACAGTCCTAGGATGCATCAAGGCAAGTTCTTTTGTGAATAAAATAAAAGAGAAGTCGTCTCAACAAAGCTTCGTAGTAAAATTAAACTTATTAATGATATTCTCATTATGGAACACTTGATCAACATTCTGATCGTCTGAACAGAGTGTCTGATGAGCCTTTAATATTTATTCTGAATCTTAGGACAGCTTAATTTGATTGAAAATTTTTCAAACGAGACAAACACGTTATTTAATGAGATCTCAGATTTTACTGTTGGAAACAGAACTAATAGTTCATAGTATAATATAGAGCTTTAGCTGATATTGTTTCATTTTTGGCACATCTTTAGTGATCAATGATGCTACACAAGTTTTTACTCTAACGCATTCGATGTCACCATTGACGGTAAGCCATTTTCTAAGTGATTGCTATATATTTAGTTCCGTATATTAAGTTCTATTCCATCATCTAACTCAACTACAGTTCACCATAAAGATAAACGATTGCTTAATTGTGCAACAACAAGTTAGTATTTTGAATAAAGCTGTATCTCTTTTTTGTCTTATTTTCTTGTAATTTTCTCGACTTAGTTTGTCATTCAACTATAATATCCATTCCAGGGAGAAGTGGCCGTAAGCGTTTTTTCGATTAACCTTCGATAGGATTAAGGGAAAGAACTGCGGTTATCACCGTTGGGAAGAGCAGGTGAAGAAGCATCGATCTGTATATGGAAAGATTTTCTAAAGGTTTTACATCAAACTTCAAGAAAAACAGCATGCTTTTCACAGTGTCGATATTAATTTATCGATTTCCAAGAATGCACTAGAACCGCCAGACAAGGAGATACAAAACTATATCAAGATTCTATCCGTGATCACTAACATTAACATATTCAAACCATCGAAGCACAATTTATCACCTGATTTTCTTTTTAGGAAAATGATCGAAAAATCACTTTTTTAATGTAGGAGAAAAAATTAATTCTTTGAAAACGTTTGGCTAAAACCTTTAGGCAAAATGTTAAAAAATGCCCATGGCCACTTATCTCTGAAATGGCATTTAGAATTTAAATTTTAGGATATTTTAGTTTTATTTTATACAGATATTAAACATTTCTAATTCATTATGGTATTGATGATCATTTAAATTGCTGTATAGCTTTAAAAGTCATTATATGTTTTTTTGTTTCTTCGAATTAATATATTTACATGAATTTCATTGAAATAAAGCTTAAAACATTTTCAATTGAACAAGCAGAAGATTTGTTTAATGAAACTAATCTAATAAATAAATAAAATCGATTTTTCTGATATGACAATGTACGACATCTATGTTTGTTGATTGCTATACAGTTACTCTATTTCGATTATATAATAAAACCAGGATTTAATTGATATTTAAAGAAAACTCTTTTTCTCATGCAATGACCAATTCGTTTTCTTTGTCATATGTTGTTTATACAATCATTATCATTTATTAAATTAAATAACAAGTTTTATTTTTATTACTAATAAATTTATCGTCGTAAATCATTGCGTCATTTTAGATGATAATGGACGTTTGATTCATCAATGTATAATTCTTCGTTTTTGGTGTATTATCAATAAATATTAATTCATAAACAAATGGTATGTGTATATATACTTATTTATTTTCTTTAAATGATCTTAGTTTTTTTTTTTATTAAAAAGGCAAAACATCTCATTCAAATAGCGATTTTAGGTTCACAAGTAATTGCTCGAGCATTTACTCGTGCACTTCGTCAAGAACTTCAATGTAAAAAAACAAATTATTTTTTTTTTTATTTTTTATTTTATCGTCTTGATTTAGATGCAAAAACTGCAACACAAAGTGGTAAAACATCAGCTAAAACTGTTCAAGCTGATCGTGTTACTGGTATGAGTCTACAAGTAAGTTTACTTAATATTCTATTAATTGAAATATATATACATATATATTTAGGAAGCTAAACAGATTCTTAATATCACTGATGCAGATTTGGTTGATGTTGAAAAAATAAAAAAAAATTATGAACATTTATTTAATCTCAATGATAAAACAAAAGGTGGTTCATTTTATTTACAATCGAAAATTTATCGAGCAAAAGAACGTTTTGATCAAGAAATGAAAATGTCATCTTCAACTGAGAATTCTAAACGTTATAAACAAAAAGAAGATCCCAGTGATTCAACTCCGAGTTAAATCCTTTATTGTTTTTTCCATGTTTTGTATCCCGTATTTGTTTTTTTTTTCATATAAGAAATAGATACACACATAATTGTGGGAAATATTAATTAATCAATTTTTTATTTTATTCTAGGAAATTTTTGATGAGTATAAATATCCTGATTTCTAACAGAAGACCAAGATATTTTATTAAACAATAACATGATAAGAGTCTTTGACTTGTTCTGAAGATGATTGCTTTTTACATTTTATCTTATGGGCAGACATGAGATAGCTGAATGTGGATACATTGAAAATGTGATGAAACGTTGTTCTTTATCATGTACAATCTGAAGGTAAATAGTTATTCGATGAAGGTTTCATCTATCAACAATACAATTCTATGTTGCCAAAATGACAGAAAGATTTATTTAAAATAATTATTTTCTTTTATTTGTTTATTAATAAAAATTGTTTTTATACTACTTACGATTAATGGTAAGAAATTAGTCATTTCTTTGCTCATTCATGAAAAACTTAAAAGAACATCAATAGTTGTATATATTTGGAAGATGCAATTGTACTCTCAGACTGATATGTCACGACCAGCTTCAATCACCATAAACTTTACTTGAATAGGCACCGATTTTGATGTTATAAATATCCATCAAGAATCATTGTCGTGATATGAATGATATTATATTCAATTCATAGACAATTGCAGATGATCGTCAGATATTTTCTGTCTATAGATTCTTATATGCAGAACTTAATTGATGGCATGAGAAAAGAAATTCGTCACATAAAATTTCGTCTATATAAAAAAAAACTAGTATAAAGATAAAATTAACTGACCTTATTAAGTTGTAAAGTTATTGATACTGCATCTTGTAATAATTTTATTTTATAAATAAAACGCATTAGGTAATGAAAAGATGAAATTGAAAAAGTGATTATTCATGATTCTCTATCCTCTAGTGTCTAATTCGAAAAACGTCGTTGTTATATTATGTTTCATAGATTTCGATTTCAATTGATTTGATAAAACTAAGAATATTCAATAGATCGTTTACAAGATTTAATATATGATTTTAATTTACATCTTCATATTATTTGATAATGTTTATAAAAGATGCTAAAAATGGTAATATAATAGTTTTTTTCATAGTTATCTGTATACAGAAAAAGATGAGTCGACTATTAGTAAAAGTTCTTTATATTTTGATAAAATCCGCATCACTAGAACGTGTTTTTTCTCCCAATTTGGTTTACTTATTTGTCAATAAAGACAATTTTAACGATGTTAATTATATTTAATTGTAACATTTATTTTTGATAAATTATTTCTATCGTTTGATTCGATGAAAAATTTTATATGAATGAATGATGTATTCTCTTTTGATAATCTGATTTTATTTGATGAAAAGTTATTTATAAATAGTATTTCAATTCAATGAACTGTTGAGCTAATAAAAAATCCAAGACTACCATTATTAAAACTTCTATTGCTATGGCGATCATGGTTTTAATAAGATCAAAGTTGTATATTCTATTGCTGATATTGCTATATATCAACAATACGTATATCGCTTAATGTGAATGACCTTTCATTTAGCCTTATATATAAATGCGAAGTATTCTTACAAAATGATTCGACAAAGATTCAAATTTATCGAATATTTAAGTCGAGCAATCTATTTCAACGTCTCCTATTCAATTTCTTATATAAGTAGCCAGACAGAAAATTGGGTTAGTGTAAGTTTTGTTTGTTTGATTGTACGAACAAGTAGATAAGATAAAACTGAATAATCTATTTAAAAAATTTCAGACATGTAAAGAAAGTTGATTAGTACGAAAAAAGAAGACAAACTTACAACGAAGTAATATTCTAATGAATGTTGAAATTTGATGTTTCTTCAATGAGAAGAACATTCTTCAAGCTTGTTGATTATACTTTTTAGTCTATAATAGACAATTGTAGAATGTTCAAATTATTAAATGTAAATGAAAAGTTTTCATTGAATTTTTGTTTTAATATTTATATAAAAATATATATTTATAGATTAAAAAAAAAATTTAACTATTCTTATTCTTCTCAAAGATTTAACCAAAACTATTTTAGTCCATTCTATTTCAATTCATGACATTTATCGAATTGTAATCTTCTTTCATATCAGTTAACTATTTGTCAAATAATCGCATTCAATGATCAAATGCTTAATTTTTGTTCGTTCAAAACTTTTTAAAAATCAATCATTACATATCAACGATGATTAGAAATTAATTTAATATTCTGATTTGATCAATATAATAATCATTTAGATAAGAATATCCTTTTTTTTTTTATTAATATCGATATTCAGATTTTTATTTATGTTTAATTGTATTAAAGCAATAAAATCTTATGTTATTTTAGTAGAATATATGTCCAATTAAATCACATCATATTAATCTCTCTTGATGCATTTATATAATAGAGAAGATTATGATTATCGTTGTCGTCATTATTTTGCTTTCGTTTTCTTTTGTATGCATACCTTCATCATGATGTTTGCTCCTTCTTTTTCATTCAGTGTCTCCCAGGAAAAAGAAGAGTGTAATTTGATTTCGTTTCTGTGTGCAAGGCAAAGAAAGCATAGCACAGCACGCACACCTGTATGATGGGAACAAAGTAGTGTGAGAAAAAGAGAGAGAGAATATGTGTGTATGTGACAAACGCGATATGATATTTCTTCATCAGTTTTTTCTTTCTAATTATGTTATATTGATGTTAATCTTTTGCTTTTCAAAGTTGGACAACTTCTTTCTATTTTATTTTTTTTATATTTTATATCGACGTAATAAGTAATGTATCATCTTTTCTTTTCGTGAGACCTGTCAATTCGATGTTTTAAGACCAATAAGACAAATGCGAATGTCAACATACTTCACTTCATCGTTGTATTTCTTCTAACACACACACACATGCTTTACAACTGCTGATGTCTGTTGAAAGGTGTCACGTAGTAGTCTGTTACTAGAAAGAGAAAAGAACAATGAGAAAGAGTCTCGATTTCTTCTGTCGTTATTTCATTCCATTAACGATCTATCACCAACGGCAGAGTTACTCATACTACTGCTGTCTCGCTGATTTTCTGCTATATGTTAACTAAAGCCCATGTACGATCGACAAGATAGGAAAATGAGAAAAAGAGAATGAAGGTTTGCACAGCCCCGAACGTCTGTATCAATCTGCACGAATGCATCTACAACCTCGTTGGATACCTCCTTCTCTTTTCTTTTACTCTTGTCGTGTGCGCAGTAGGATGCCTCTTCATGTGTCAGTATATACGAAGACTAAAAGAAAAAAAAGAACAGAACAGATAAACGAAAGAAAGAACAAACGAAATATTTTGAATATTATTATACTCCTTATATATATATATATTCTATATGTGATTATGAAGAGCAGACGAGCTTGTGCGATCCCTTTCCTTTTCTTTTTGTATGTATTTAGCGGGTTGCCTCTGTTGGTTTATCGTTGTTGTATGTTACATTGTGCCGTACGCGAACGGCTGGAAAAAAAAGGAGAAGAAAAAAAAAAAAAGGCGAAAAAATTACGCGATGCGATGCGTCTATCCAATATGGAGAAAAAAAAGAAAGAGGAGAATGATTTTTTTGCTTCTTAATAGAAAAAAAAGCCGAGTTAGAGAAAGAGGGTGTAAGGGGACGAGAAAGAGAAAGAGAAGTAGCGACAAGGCGCGTGCACTAATCACGTCCTTGAACGACTCGCTTGTGCGTTCTCGATGCCACTGTAGGCGTTCGTAGACTCCGGCTACACACAAAACCGAGAATGAGAAAGAAATGAAGATGATGATGATGATGAAAGAACTCTTTCTATGTATTTTTTTCCTATATCTATTTTTTCAATCGAAGTCAATCATCAGCTGTATATTCTAGAAAACGATTCCCTCTTCATTGATCGTCGCCATTGTCGTTGTCATCCTTCATCTATTCTAACGAACTCATCTCCGATGAAATCATTAACACTGAATGATAATGCACAACGGCCCATCTGGTGTCTTGTCATCTTGTGATTTACGTATTGATAGTCCCATGGTTAAACATCAATCTGATCCTCATCATTATCAACATTGTCATCATAGTGATTCTTCACGATCACCATCAATTTCTTCATCATCACTTTCACCTAAAAATTCGTTTTCAACAGTTAATATTAAAACAACGACATCGACGACAGTACCCGTGACTACAGGAACAAACATAATTGCTCGAACTGATATTGATCCACAATTAGCTCAACATGTGGAATATGAATTAGGTTTAACTAAAAAGAATGGTAGTGGTACACGAAAAAATGCATGGGGTAATTTAAGTTATGCAGAATTAATTAGTAAAGCTATAACAACAAGTGTTGAACAACGTTTAACATTATCAGAAATTTATGATTGGATGATTAAATATGTTCCATTTTTTCGTAATAAAGTTGATAGAGCTAGTAGTGCTGGTTGGAAGGTAAATTATTAAATAAAAATAAAAACCAAAAAAAAAGAATTTTTCTCAAAAATTCTCCTTTTTTTATTCTTTTAAGAATTCAATTCGTCATAATTTATCCTTACATAATCGATTTAAACGTATTCAAAGTGAAGGTACAGGTAAATCATCATGGTGGATAATTAATCCAGATGATAGAAGTTCTTCACCAAATCTTCCTAATGATACGTTATCATCAAATGTAGTAAAACAATCACGACGTCGTTTAGGACAAAATCCAAAATCAACTACAACAAAAAGACTTCGTACACCTCGTTCAACACTAAAATCTTCACGAATATTAACAAATACTCAACAGCAACAACAGCAACAACAACAACAGCAACATCAAGATTCAACTATTCAACAAATTTCACCTAATGGTATATCATCAGTACCGATTTATGATAATCAACAATGGTCTACACAATTAGATTCTGATACTACAATTAATCATTTATATGAACAAGATCTCTATTCAACATCAGTAAATACACCAAATTCAACAAATAGAATACAATCGACATATACATTTGATGATGTAACAAATAATTATGCATCTAATACATCATCAAATCCAAATAATTATTCTTATAATCATCCACAAAATTTTCATCATCCACATCATCATCCACATACACTTTATCAACATCATCATGGATCAAATTATGATATTAGTTCAAATAATGGATATTATCATCAACAACCGGTGCTTAATGATCATCATCTTCTTTCAATGGATACATATCATACAAATAATGGACTAACATATTCTTCACAACAACAACCACAACAACAGCAACAACAACAACAAATTGATCCAAATGATGATCAATATATACATTTACATGCTCATTCAACATCATCATCACCATTATCACCACCCATAATAACGACAAATAATAATTTATTATCATCATCATCATCAGCTTCTTCATCATCAAGTTATTCTTATCCACATAAAAATTCTTCATTATTATCTTCTAATAATTATCTTCATTCAAATTCAAATGGTACATTAACTCTTTATAGTCATCATCATCAACAACATCCAGATATTGAAACATTACTTCAATTAAATGGTATAGATGAAGAAAATGATGATGATGATGAGGATGATTTTTCAACTCTTGTACATCATCATTATGGTATGATCGATGATCATCAACAATTATCAACATTTTTTCCATCAAATAATCATCAATTATTTTCACATAATGAACCATCATCATCATCATCATTATCACGTACGGTGCTTAAGAGATCAATTGCCGGTAGGAATTTTATTTTAATATATATTTTTAAAAAAAATATATCAAAACAAAAACTTTCATTTTTCTAGATATGCACAATCAATAGGTGTAACTGACCGGTTTTCTTTTTTTTTTAAAACATATTCCCTTAATTCATTAAATACTATTGTCGATTTCTTTCTCTGTAGATATTGTGCAATGTATTCTGAAATATAAAAGTCATTTCATATGACATTTAAAAGAATACATTTGTTTTCTTTTTCTTTTTTTTTTTTGTTCTTGTTCTTGTTTTCTTTGTCTATTTATCATTTGCTTAAGTTATCTTTCAACCAAAATTAAAACCGGTGAAATTTAATTTAATTTTAAACGAACAACAAATAGAGTGTATGGTGGATGATGATTGACAAGAATATATATATATATATATTCATAACGAGAAAAGATCTTTTCCTTTCGTTTATATTTTTTTGAAACACACACACACATTCTAATAATAATGTTTGGCTCGTTTCTTTTTATACGTATATATATATTTTTTTTCGTGTGTTTGTATGTCTGTCATATGTTTTCCTAGTTTTCACATGCACATGAGGTGTTTCGTTGGTTTTTGTAAAGCTCGATGTGTATAAAATGAGAGTGAAAGATACAAAATATCAAAATCAATTTTAATAAATATTAAATTTGATTTTGAATGTTATATAAATAATTTTTTATAATAGCATAAATTTTTAACCTATAATTGAGAAAAATTGTTTATTTGATTAGAATATTAATTTCTCAATTTTATATAACTTAAAGACAATTAAGATATTTTAATAATCAGAAAAATTTGTTTGATAAATGTATATGTGAAAATTTCTCAATTTTGTATATGCCAGATTTGATAGATATTCTGTTTGATCTGGCATATAGTTTAGATCTGGTAAATCTTACAGATAGATTAAGATTTGTAGAAACATGTATTGCATGTGTCGTTTTTTTTGATGAAAGTAAATCATAATCAATGGTGATTTAACATGAAAAAAAAAAGATTTTCTTTTTGAAATTATTGAAGCATTATTTAACTGTTTAACAGTCTATGAAAAATTTTCTCCTTCGGGATAAATTGTCTTTTGATTTTGTATTATGGAGTAATGTGTGCATTTGACACTAAAGTGAATATCAAACATAAAAACTTTCATGTAAATTTGACATTTGAAGAGATTTTATAATTCTACTGAATTTAAATAATCTTTTATTTTCTCCTACTACTACTTAACTTTTTCATAATATTTTCATGAAAAATTTAACTTCTTTCTACTTCTGAAAATTAGGAGTGAAACTTATTCAAGAATTTTTTAACTAAAGGGAACATCTTACATTAAAAAAAATACCTTTTAATCAACAAAATTATTTATTATAAAATATTTGATTGATTTAATAGTTGTTACGACCGCAGAAGATAATATATATATAAATCTAAATTAGTCACAAGAGGGTGATGATTAGTTCTAATCACATCTGATAGATATAATCCTATTAATTCATAACATTCATAAAAAGTTGTCTCTTGATAATAATATATAACGTTAGAAAATGTCACACAAAAAAATCAACTATATTATTCATTGTAAAACCTTCTCAACAAGAAAAAAATTTTGCAAAATTACAATTTAATATTCATTAATATTGACGAACAAATTCATGATGCCATTTTTTTTATCCATAATTATATTGAAGTTTGTTTGATGATTATACAGTGTAACGACCGTCATATTGATTGATATCATCAGTGTATCTTGTAATATGTTCAATGAACCTAAATGAATGACAATACAAACATTGAGTTGAGCTATCTATCTTATTTAATGTATATCAATTGACAGATGAAAGTCCAATATACATCATGAAGAAAAATGAAAGATCAAGGCCATCTAGAAAAAGTTAGAATGTTACTATTATCATGATTTTTGTTTGACATTGTCTCTCTTTTTCTTTTATCTATTCTATTCTGTGTAAATCTAAGCATCTTTTTTTTATGCACTTATTGCATTTGCTGATAACAATAGATTTTGGTGATCAATTGTATCTTTTTTGATTAGTAAAAATATTCATATACATTCATGATCAAATACCAAGGATTCTATTAACTTATATCAAATGATTTATATTAGTTTTACTAGCAATTGAATACACCATTATACATTTATGTGTATATTATCGGAGAAAAAGATGCCCTCACTTCTCCTCTTTTGATTGGTGAAAACCGCAGCTCGCTAGCTGCATTCGTTCAGGAGATATTCCTCTCAGAGTTTTCACCATTTACTTTTGGCGTCGACATTATATGACTAAACCATTGATTATCATCATATGCACATGAATTCAAGAAAAGCACGATCAATTGAGATAATCGAGTGATAAATCAAATAAATGAATCAAGAAGAAGAAGATCAACTCGTTTTCGGATTTGTCGAACAATAGTAATACATTGAGATAAATGATGACTTGCGGCTTTCGATCAACCGACAATAAAAACAATAATCGATAGAAAAGATATAGACAAAATTTGAAATAAAGATTATTGCTCAAATGAAATCTCTTGTATATACCATGTATTTGAATTAGGATAAGTGACTAATCTATACTGATTGGTTTGTTGATATAGTAAACTAGAGAGATAGATGTGCGTCATAATAACTCACTAATGCCATTAACTGTCAAATCAAATAACTCATTGATGATATGATATGAGATAAAATTTTGCACAGAATAACATTATTTATATTGACAATTGGGGTTTATCGAAGGAATTGTAAATATATGACATGTATTACAAAGAGAATAACTAGAAATTGACTTATAACCGAATGAAGAAGACGTAAAACATCTACAATAGTTGATCGAATCCTTTCATTACTCAATATCATAATTGCTAGAAAAATGAATATGAATTCAATTGTAACAAAAATTACAGGTGCAATAAAATGCATTCGATCCTATTGAGATTTTTCGATGAATCATTCAAATAAATCTGAAAATTGACAAAGATCACCAATAAAACATATACATTCGAAATCATTTCGATTATGTAAATTACCTTGGGCATAAAAAATCTTGATTCAAGCAATATGAACAAGATGTTCCACGTTGTCGATAAGACATAAAGTAGCGAAAAAAAAGTTTAGCACATTTTTCAGTATTCACTAGTATTTAACGAGCTACATTTTGAAAAAAAATTAGGAGTTATTGATGGCTTTTGTTTTCATTTCAACTATTAAATATCTTATCAGAAGGAGCATGAAAAACTGAAGAGAATTGTATAACTATTGTATGAAAATAGATCATCTTTGGAGAATTTATAAGATATACTTAGTTTTGAATGGACATAAGTACCACTAATTAAGTCAAATTTTAATTATAAAGTGAAATTTTAAATTTGGATTACTAGTATATTTTGAAGAGTAGATTTTACTCTTTCAAATGAGGCTAGGTCAGCCTCTTTACAATATTTCATACATATGTTACAACGGTTTTTTGTTTTACCAAGCGTTTTGAATTATAAGTTTCAGTTATTTTTCTGTTAGTTTCGATTTGATAATTTGAAAACGCTGTAACATATGGATGGAACATTGTACAGAGGCTGGTCAGATCTCATTTACAAAAAAAAATTCTGCTTGTTAAAATATATTAGCTGTGTAGAACACTGAGAACTATCAAAATCACTAATTGAGTCTCGTCTGTGAACTCTCTTTGAGAAAAAAATCTTCATAATAAAATATGTGCTAAACTTTTTCCCTCTACTTTATATTCGCTTCCATTATTTGTCGTACTACAATAGCATATGTAATTTTTATTGTATAAGAACATGGAAAATATTTTTGGGTACGACAATAGCTATAAAGAAATTGTGCAGGTGGGGATAGTTTGTCAATTGGATGACACAGTCGAGGTAAAGTATCGAGACCAACAGTCAAATTGTGAAACATATTAATACGATTTGTATATAACACATTTATTGAGATGAGAACCTATGATAAAGTTCGATTAAATGTATACAAAAGACCACTTTCAGTTATAGATCCTTGATTTCGTCGTACATCTCACGTATCAATATTTATTATAATTGGAAGTTGAAATAACAATGGTACAAACAATTGTTATCGTAAACGAGGATAATCTAATGAAAACTTTAAGGTTATTAATGAAATTTTTCCAGTTAATGTAATAAATGTTTGATTTTGACGACAATCTGTTGTGATACATAAGCATGTATAGTCATCATACATAGTAGAATGTAAAATACATATTTCTTTAGTGAAATAAGATATTTTTATTTTATATACAGTATTATGAATAAAATAGTTTCATAAAGGATATTCTCCAGGACAAATGCAAACGCTTCTATTGTGAGATAAAGTTGATTTCTTTTATAATCGTTGATAATATGACAAGTTCTATTATTTTTACAGAAATTCATCGTATGATATTGTGGATAGACATTGAGAAAACGAATAATCTTAACTCAACAAAATACTGCTAAGAAATTAAATCGATTTATTGGATATTCCCAAACTGTAAGCAGATTGATGCCATTATAAGCTTCGAATCGAACCGAGTATGATCCAATTGGTGGTTTAGGACGTAGATAGTGTAGATACATATCATATTTACATACAAAATCTTTAAGATTAATCAATATTGCGTGATCTATGATAATAGTACCATTATAGACTAGTGATACGAGTAGATGTGGAATATCTAAATGATTGAAACGAATTCGTACAATAATTCGACATCGATTATATTGGTATTGATCGCCATAAAAAATAAGTGGACAGAAATATACAAGCAATGTTTTATTCTTTGTAAATAAATAAAATCCTCAATCTTACTAAATATTATCCATAACACTAGATTAGACTTCGACATACATGATGTATCGAAACAATATCAATTAGTATTGAAATGTGTGATGAAATTCTGATAAACTAGATAAAAATCTGATTTTTGCAGCTTTATAGTAAACCTTTTAAAGTGTTAGTTGTAATACTATTAAACTAAGACGAGCTCTACTATGATAGAAGCTTTGGTGGTTTTAGAAAATCGCTAAGAAATGTGATATTTAGTATCATGCCGTTTTGAAAGCTTCTGGTGAAACTCCAGAATCTGCAGCACTGATTTCAAAAGATTAGTTGATTGTCCTTAGGATTTTGTGTGTTAGACTTCTTAAAGATCAATTTAATCTCAAGATAACTTTCGATGTTTTAGAGCTGCTGCAAGAACTTGCAACTAATCATATAATTAGTAGGGTACAACGGCAACTTGATCGTCGTATATTTCTCCATAGTTGGTTGACGCAAGATATAATGCGTACAAGGATAATCATATTTATGATATAAAGAGCGATCTCCACAAAACATAGTCATTAATGACGAATTTTTATTGTAAAATTTTTTCTGTAGACGGTCGAATGAGCTTTATGCTGTTTTTCAAAGAAGACTTATACAACTTGCCACTAATAATAACCAAAAACTTGCACTATGCAAGTGCTGTCTTGATTCTGTAAACAAATGAAAGTATTTTGGTTCAATGAATTGAAAGATAAAACTATAGTAGTTGAATTGTTCGATAGAAAATTATTCCGTGTTTAGTTTAGATCCAGATTTTTCATATAGAAATCTTCTGCTTAAAAGAAGTATCAATTATACTTATAATCCGTGTCATTTTGAGTTAAGTCGGACGAACCCATAAATAAGCTTTTAATTTTCGTTTGATCTTCGTTTCTTCTACCAATGATGACGACAATAAAGAGTGCAATAATTAGTGCTTCTCATTGTATTCATTTATTTTAACTTCATATGTAATACGTGAGTTCGTGTCTCTATCTAATCAAACTACGACCCCATATCGCTTTCAGAAACTCTATCCTCACATCACGTAGTCACTACAAAACATTATGTAAAGTTCAAGTCAAAGTTGAGATCATACGCTAAAAAAGTGCCAAATAAAAAGGAAGATAGATTTATCCAGCACTCATCTTCTGAAATGATATCCGAGTAAAATTTTGTAAAACTTCTTGAAAATGATTCTTAAGTTTTACTCGATAGATTATTAAATTAACCATAGAGATAAATCCTCATTAGACATCGTTGACATCTATTAATCATAGATGTCATTCTTTCAATATACAAAATATTTCTAGATTCGAAAATTTATTAAAAATTTATATATAATTATTTTATTAATTAAAAAAAATAATTTTTTTTCAATTATTCAATTTATTTTTAATAAAATAAAAAGGAATGACTTTTTCTTTGAAAATAATTTTTTATTGGTTTATATAAAATACCTAAATTAATCGATCGAACAAATGGACTCGATAATCATAAGTTGAAAAAAAAGAAACAAATAAACAAGAAAGAAAGAAAAACATACATTTATAGTCCAATTATTGTTATTATTATTATTATTGTTGATCTAACTGAATCATTCCTTGCGAAATAACATCTTTTGATTCCTTAACAAATATAACATAACTACGCAATATCTTTATTTCTAGATGATCATTTTCAGGCCTTAGAAAACGAATAAATATATGTTTTACCCATGATTATCAATTAAATTTATTCAAAAAAAACTTTTCTTTTTAATTAATAATGGCTGTAAGTTAAATATTTCATTTTATTATTATTTTCTTCAATTTATTTTATTTTTAAAGGATTTTCTCTTTGGTGATTTTTCTGAACAAGAAACAGAAAAACTCTTTGGTCATGATAAACAAGGAGTTAAAGTACAAAATAAATAAATTTCATCTATTATTTCTTAAATGTTCTTTTGTTTTTTTAGTTTCCATGGGCTACAGAAGATTGTATGAATACAACAATTGAATTTGGTTTTGATGTTCCACCTGTTAGTACTGGCGTATCCTTTTTATCTAATGGTAGTTTATCTCACCAAGAATCTACAAATTCTGCTTTAACATCTCCTCCATATTCATCAAAAAGTTCATCTGTTGAAAATGTTAAAATAAATCAAGAATCTTCATCACATAATCGTCAAGATAATGATAAAAAATTAAAGAAAAAACGTCCACCTAATTATTATAAACAAGAATATCAACAAATGCTTGAACCATCAACACTTGAACATCAGAATCAAAATGATATTAATGAACAAACACCAAAAATCGAACAAAATACAAATGATCCAAGATATATAATATGTGATCAATGGGTTGATTCAACTATAAAACATCAACATGATGATGAAGATGATATTGAATCAAATGGTAAATTTTAAAAAATAAAAACAAATATAAAATATTAGTTTTTTCTTCTTAAGATCATGAAACAACAACAACAACTGACACAGATAATGATAATGATCATCCTCAAAATACAACTTTATTAACTACTAATAATAATAATTTATCTATATATTCAACATCAGTTGCAAGTGAAGCTTCAACTGAAACATTAATACCATCAACAATAAAAACTAAACCATCATCATGGGCAGATTTATTTCGTAGTAATCGACCATCACAAGCATCATCATCTTCATCAACAATAACTAATACACCTAATATTCTACAATCACAATCGAGTCCTATACAAAAAATTCCAACAACATCACCACAATCAAATGGAAAAAATAATACAACGAATACATTTCATCCTAAAACGAACTATCATGTTTATAATAGCAATGGAGAAGATTCAAATTCATTAGAAGGTTCAATTAATTTTAACAAAAAAAATTTTCATTTGGATTTAATATCTTTTTTTTCTTCTTTTTTCAATAGATTATTTTTCCAAATGTGAATTACGTCCATCAGCTATGGCTATTAAACCTCGTGGATTATTAAATAGAAGTAATTATTGTTATGTTAATGCTGTACGTATGAATTATTTTTTTTATAAAGTATATAAATGAGAAAAAACCTACCATGTCAGGAATGATTATAGATTAATTCACTATCTGTATTGATATATGAGATAAACTTCAATTTGATTTCAAAAACACTTGAATTGACCCCATAGCAGATTAGAAAATATTTTCTTATCGATTTTAGTCACATACAGTGTTTTATTAAGATTCTATCCTAATAATAGAAGACTTGAAGATTTTTTTTATTATATTACAACGTAGAAAACTTTCTGAGGAGGTCCTCTATTAAAATATATTCTGGAAAATCATCCTGATTTTCGATCTATGTTTGATAAAAAACTCGAGAAAATAGAGTATCATAATTTTGTAGTTATTAATTAAAATTATGGATATTTTAATACCATCACCAAGTAAAATTTCTAGAGTCCATATTTGCAGTTTCCATAGAATCTGAATTTGATAGATTCTAGTTTACTTTTATAATATCAATTGTTATCTAAGTCCAAAAGTCAGATCTATTCAAAAGGAAATTCATAGATTTAAACTCTAAGAAGACTGTTTCATTTCTAATGATATGGGCGTCACTAGCTGACTTGATACACCAGTTTGATACAACCCTATTGTAAGGACAAAACCTACTACTGTTCGGGTCATATAAGAGAGGACCCTAGATAACCCTGGATTGGCCCGAAGAACATCATGATTCATCTTTACAACGGTAGATAAAAGTTACTAGCTTATCGTGTGAGGTGATAACTTTTCTCTACTATTGTAAGGATAAAACATGACGTTCTTCGAGCCAAATCAAGGTTTTCTAGGATCCTCTCTTATATGACCTGGACAATAGTAGGCACTATCCTTACAATAGGACTGTATCAGATCGGCTGGTAAACACCCATATAACTAATATTGATCGAATTTATTTTCTAGACTCTTCAATCACTTCTTGCATGTCCTGCTTTTTTCAATGTAATGAAATATGTTCCACTTAATGAAGACACAGATAATCATAATGTTCCATGTATCAGAGCTCTGTAAGTAAACTTTAAAAAAAAATTAATGAATCTATTTCTTTATTTTTTCTTTAATTAGTCATTCATTTGTTAATCAATTTGAAAAGATGGATCGAAGTAAATCAAATTCAAATCATAAAGATATCGTATGTGGTACACCATTTGAACCAACAGATGTTCTTCAAGAATTATCACGACTTCGTCATGTACCTATTGAAGTAATTAAAACTAAACAAGAAGATGCACATGAATTATTATGTCAATTATTAAGTGAAATTCATGATGAAATATGTCAAATTTTATATAATTCAACAAATAAAAATGGTAGAGAAACAAAAAAAGTTTAATAAAAAAACAAATTTTTCTTTTTGTTTTTTTTAGAAGAATCTATATCAAGTTCGGATTTATCAACATTAACAACTGATTTACAATTAAATGGTGATGAAAAAGCTGAAGATTGGCTTCAAGTTGGTAAACGTAATCGTACACATGTACTTCGAACGGTATTAGAAAAATAAAATATTTTTGATTTAATATATTATTATTATTATTATTTTAGAATGAAATTCGCAAAAGTCTTGTTGCTGATATATTTGCTGGAAAATTTCGTTCAATAGTACATAGTTCTGGAAATCAAAAATCAGTTGTACATGAACCATTTTTTACTCTATCACTTGATATTAAAGTATGTCAGATTTATAATCATTTACATTTTAAATCTATCAAAACAGTTTAGATATTATAAGATAGAGTTCATCATCTAAGTGTGAAGACTTTTTATTTAATCTTTAACAAATCATGAAGGACTTACTGTCTCATTGATACTTCGAGCTTACCATTAAATGAGATCTTTTCACTACAAGATCGAAGATCAAAATTCTGATGACATCATTAGTTATGAATTCTTGTGTGTAAAAATTTCAATTTATTTTAGGATCCAAAAATAACTTCTCTTGATGATGCTCTTCTACGTTTTTGTGAACAATCAACACTTTCCGATTATGTTGATAGTAAAAATCGTCAAAATGTAAGTTTTAAATAATTTAAAGAAAAAAAAAAATCTTAAATAAATTATTTGTTTTTTTTTAGATTCATACAAATAAAACAATGTTAATTGAACAATTACCACCTATACTTATTATTCATTTAAAATGTTTTCTATATGATGAAGCAGATGGAATTAAAAAACTTAATAAATCTATTAATTATACTGTTAATTTAATATTACCAAAAGGTAAAATAAAATGTTTTATTTTTTTTTAAAGAAAATCTAAAATGTATTTTTTTTCTGTTATTTCAGGTATATTAACAGAACAAGCTCGAAAACAATATCATGAACGATATAAATTATTTGCTGTTGAATATCATCAAGGTGACCATGCAACAAAAGGACATTATATAACAGATGTATTTCATCCAGGTCTTCAAGGATGGTTAAGATATGATGATGGAAATGTTCATGTTGTTTCATCGAATCAAGTTATTAATCCAACAGCTGATAAACTTACGCCTTATTTACTGTTTTATCGTCGTGATTAAAAATTTGTTTATTGAACAAAAAAAAATAGAAAAAAAAAGAAAAAAGAAAAAAAAAACATCTTGTCCTTTACTGTTTTATGTCTGCGCAATAGCTCATTCTTTCGTTTCTTTTTTCTTCTCATCCGAGTGTATTCTCTTGTCTGCTCAATCCAGCTCGTTGGTTTTTTTTTCTATAACCGGTGTAGATCCATGAGCAAATCATTGTTTTTTTTTTCTTTCTGTTCTTTTGATTGTGGTGATGGTGTTTGTTTTTACTCTATTTTGTCATGTACAATACATTCGGTTACTAACTTTTTATTAGTAACATACATTGTCTTGTATTGACAGTTGATTGATTTTCACGTTCCCTCTTTTGCGATTCGTTTTTGTGTGTGCGTGTGTATGCGTGTGTGTTTTGTTTTTGCTATATGTCTGTTGGCGTTCTTTTTCATCACATACAAAGCACATTATCGTATTAATGTTTCGTTTTCTTCTTTATTATACGTATGAATTTGAAGGCCAGAACAAAACAATGAGCATTGCAATTATGTAATGTTATTTATACTCTCCATGTTTTTATTAACTGTAAGAAATGATTCAAAATTGCCACGTATATCGATCAAATATTCGAACTAGCTCAACCAATAGAATAATATGATGTGAATCATTTGTATTATTAATAGAATACGAGTGATTTTTACCTCGTTACCTCTTCAATCTGTATAATATAGCATTTGGAATATCAAAACTTGCAAAGTCATATCATTTTCAAGCTTAAAATCTCCCAGAACATCTTTCAGAAAACATATAAAATTAGTCAATTTTTCTATGTGCATATTCAGAGCCTAAGGCACGATATAACATTTTAAAAAAATGTACCGATTGAAACTCTGTTGATAGGAAATATTTTTAACGTTGATAACCGTCATAAATTGGTTTCAAACAAAAGCGATAAACAGGTTTATAATTCCTTTTTTTATTATGGTCATCGATTATCTGCTCAACGATAAAATCTAAATTGCAATCAAGTTCATTCAACAGCTCGACTCAAAAATCGTGTATCATACCATCATTCACACATAATACAAATTTATCTCTTTCTACACTCAAATCGTAACTGAACCTATAAATAAATCGAATTCATTTCCAACAAATAGCCTAATTATCGATAAATACACTTACTCATATTTACCGACGAAAAATCTAATGGTGGAATGTCACTCTCCGTAAAATTTTAATTGAAAATCGGCGGAGGTTTTTACGTTTTTAATCATGACATGCTGTAGAGATGGCCTTAGACAAAAAAATATAACTTTTTGCAGCATACGAAATAGGAACATCATTTTTCAGCAACCATCACGAGTGTGGTTAACTTCAGCAGTAAAAGTGTTGAAACTATTGATCCCGTGAAAGCGATCATGTTTTAATAAGAACTGAATTTTTGACTATAAATATCAAATAAATAGCTTCATCAAGTCACTATTCAAAAGAGAACTGTAGCGATGTAAAATCCTGCTAGATCACCTTAATTATAAATTGATCAGCTTTTGCTGTCGATCTAGACCAGAATTGTTCGAAAAAAATTTCTTTACTAACTAGAAGTTCTAATTCAGTCGATCAGCAGCGAAAAGACTTATCCGTTAATCTCTGCAAAGTCGACTTATCTAGCGCATTCTATTGAAGAAGTACTGAACTTTATCGAGTTGGAAACTTTTGGTTAAGCTTACTAAAGTGATAATATTTTGTATCAGTTTCAAAGTGAGGTGACATCAAAAGTATAAGACTTAGAAAATATCTTTTCTAGAATTGAACTAGCGCCAAAAGCTTTTTATAGGCTTAATTAGAAAAATCTTGTTGTAGCAATTTGTGATTATATTAAAACTGAAAACAAATACTACTACTTCATACAGGTTAGTCAAAAGTTTCCAACTCATTAAATGGAAAGATTGGCTTTGTGGAGATTAACAGATAAATCTTTTTCCTATCGATTGACTAAACTAGAACTCCTAGTTCGTAAAGAAATTTCTTTCGAAAACTTTTGATCAATATCAACAGTAAAAACTGTAAATTTCTAGTAATTTTCATTCATGAGATTTTCAAAACAAAACTCGAGGTGTATTATATTTTGACGTTGATAGTAAAAGAAAGGTATAAATTTGATATGGATGTCGCTAGTTTGTCATGAATGAGATTGGACCGTGTTATAAAGACAATCAATCTAGAATCTTAAATGAAAATATTCTTTAATTTAAACTACTGAAGAAAACTTATAGTTTTAATCAACTTTGATTGTAGAGAAAATAAATATGTATCGAAAAAAGAAAACGTCAATAGTTGCATCTACTACAACAAATGAAATAGATAATGATAAAATTTTAAATGATCTTAATTCTGAACAAAAACGCGCTGTTACTTGTTCAATAAATCAATCTACATTAGTTCTTAGTGGAGCAGGTTTGTTTTTCTTATCTACTTTCTTTATAAATATATTTTCTTTTTTTTTTCTAATATTAAAGGTAGTGGAAAAACTCGTGTATTAACATCACGTATTGCATATTTACTAAAATATTGTGATGTAAAACCATATGAAATCTTTGCTGTTACATTTACAAATAAAGCTGCACTTGAAATGCGTCATCGTATAAGTCAAATGTTACCTGGAATACAATTAAATGACATGTGGCTTGGAACATTTCATGGACTTGGTAAAATTTTTTTTCTATTATAAAAAGAACATATATATATATATATAGTTTTGTTTTGTTTTAGCTAATCGTTTTTTACGTATTCATTGTAAAATGATTGGTCTTAAAAATGATTTTTTAATAATTGATCCTGATGATCAATTATCAATAATAAAAAAAATTCTTAAAGATGAAATAAAAGAAAATAATTTTTATACAGATAAACCAAAAGCTATTGTTAATTATATAAATAAATGTAAAGATGAAGGTAAACGTTCATTAGATATAATTCGTAATAATGAAAATCGTTTTAAACAATTAATTTATACAAAATATGAACAATATCTTTATCAAGAAAATAAACTTGATTTTGCAGAATTAATTCTTTTAACAAAAGGTTTTTTTTTATTTTATTAGAAAATTTTATTTAATAAAAAAATATCTTTTATTTAGAATTACTTGAAAAAGAAATTGATTTACGTCGACATTATTCAAAAAAATTTCGTTTTATACTTATTGATGAATTTCAAGATACATCAACATTACAAATGGATTGGTTAAAATTAATGATGGATAAAGATGATCAAAATAAATCTGTTCATAATTGTTTTATGGCTGTTGTATGTTTATTTATAATCTAAAAAAAAAAAACAAAGATATTTATGAAATTTTTTAAAAGGGTGATGATGATCAAAGTATTTATTCATTTCGTGGTGCTCAATGTGTTCATAATATAGATGAATATTTAAAAGCACTTCATTTAGACAAAGAAAATTCAGAACATATCATTAAATTAGAACAAAATTATCGTAAGATAATTCATTGAAAAAAGAAAGAATAATGAAGATTTTGTTTTGTTTAGGAAGTACAAATGTTGTTTTAGAAGCAGCAAATTCAGTCATTGACCATAATCAATCTCGTCTGTGAGTATGAACTTGATAGTCAAAATTCAAGAACATATTTTTATAAGAAAAAGCCCGAAGTTTAGTCTTTCAGAGGGTCTTTGAAAATTGTTATAGAAGTTTATTGTTTTTTTTTACGTATTCAGAATCAGCATTAAAAGCTGCATCGACAGATATATTTCTCTAGTTTTTTACCAAAATTTTGGTCAATAAATGAGTTCAGTCAAGAAAATAACAAAGGATGAATTTTTCGGTGAAAACAAAATCTCTTTCATGTTCCTTTCAAAAGTTATTCAAAACACATCCAGGTGCCCTGTATTCTAGCGTCGATATTAGTTTCATTTTAATGTTATACACATACAATGTCCTGTCAAATCACATCTCCCTAGATATACTCTAGTGAAGAGTATTAGAATACGCTACTGACATCAGTCAATCATATCCAGTTGTTACTCATGCGAAAATCCATCTCGAAGTACTTGTAGATTCTAAGGATCCGATATACAATCTCAAACCTTAGAATAGCAGAATATGACAACAAAAAGTATTTGTAATTCTGTTTGTCCTTCTTGTAGTTAACTCTACTCTAGAACTACTATAATTTCATCATAGAAATAATGACAGTTTTATACATTATTTCTTTTTTATCAGTCTGAAATCAACATGGATCTCAGATAGATAGATCAAGATTGGGCTCATACAAGAAAAGTCAAACGATACAAAATGTACTTAGTAAAATTGGAAAGAAAATGATTTCGTTTTCAGTTAAGAATATCCCTGAAAAATGGCAACAGTCATTTAGCTGATTGTTTTATATTCCTATTCATGCCGAAATTGCTATGAAGATTTATCCAACTGATTTATAGATTTTATTGAATAAAAATTTTATTTTAGTGGTAAAAATCTTTGGACAAATATAACAAATGGTGAAAATATTGAATTATTCCAAGCAACTGATGCTACTAATGAAGCTGAGCATGTTGTAAATGTAATTCGTAATTTTCATAATCTTCATTCTAATATTCCACTATCTCAAATTGCTATTCTCTATCGTACAAATGCTCAATGTAAATCTTTTATTTGTCTTTATTATTAAAATCCGACCTTTCTTTTTTATTTAATCTAAATATTAATAGCACGTGAATTTGAACAAGCATTAATGAATAATGGAATTAAATATCGTATTTATGGTGGAATAAAATTTTATCAAAGAGCTGAAATCAAAAGTGCTTTAGCATATTTACGTTTAATACAAAATGAAAATGATAATGATGCATTTCGTCGTATAATTAATTTTCCACCACGTTCAATTGGTAAAGCAACATTAGAAAAAATTGAAAATGGTGCAAAAGAAAAGCAATGTTCATTATATTCCTATATTCAATTAGATTCATTATTATCAAAACAAAAAAAAATTCTCGATTTTATTCAATTAATAGATCAATGTAAACAAACAATATTAAATATGGAATTATATGAACAAGCTTTATATATATTTGAACAATCAGGTTTAATGGAATCATATAAAAATAAACAAGAAGTTGAACGTTTACAAAATTTAAGTGAATTATGTAATGCAATGAAACAATTTTCACATTTATATAATACAAATGATCTTACTCAATATCTTAGTACTATTGCATTAGTATGAAAATCATTTTTATTTGTATGAATATATGACTATTTCTTTTTTGGTAGGATACAACAAATACTCAAGATGGAAAATTAGATACATCAGATGAAACAGAAAGAGTACAAATGATGACTATACATGGTGCAAAAGGATTAGAATTTCATTATGTATTTATTGCTGGACTTGGTAAATTAATTTAATAATATTATCTTATTCTATTTTGAGCTAGATTTTTAATATAAACTTAAAAATTAATCTTTCAAACTCTAAAGAATAGTTTTATATATCTATAGTCAATATAGATTAAAAGATCATTTAAGATTTTCATCTCTTACACGATCCGCTTGTTTTTCTCAAAACATGATTTTTAGCCGGAAACATTGAAAGCTTTCTCATAAGATTCAATATATAATTACTAATTTTTTGTCGAACTAGATTCTTTTATATTTCATTCATGTATTGAAAAAAGTTAGATTTAATCTTATAGGAATCAGTTTTTGTAGGATGAGCAGTCCAGTAAAATGCTTATAAAAAAAACTGTTAGCTCAATCTCTATCACTCTTTTCGATCGTGTTTCAGAAAGAAAAGATATGCACAAATGATGCCTAAAAATAAGAAATTAATTTTGTTTAATTATTTAGTTCAAGATCTTTTTCCATCAAATTTTTTTGGAAATTGTGATATTGAAGAAGAACGTAAGTCTTAAATTGATTTCATTAATTCTTATCAATAAATTTCTTTATTATTCAAAGGTCGTTTAATGTATGTCGCAATAACTCGAGCAAAACGTTATTTACATATGTCCTATTCTGAAATACGTTCAATATATGGACAACAAGAACAATGTAATCGATCACAATTTTTATCAGAAATTCCAAACAAACTTGTGCATGTTTATAATGAAAATAATGAAATATATGAACCACCAAAAAAGAAAATTAATTCTATTAAACAAATGACAATACCAGTACAAAATGGATTTATTACAGGAAAAAATTTATTAAATGTTGTTCAAAAAAATAAAAAAAAATAACTTTTTTATATATTAAGATTTTAAAAAGATTCAGATACAGTTTTTCTTTGTGAATTTATTTCGAAATTGAAAATAGAAATTATAATAAATATGTATATGATTTAATTATTGGTGAAATTCATATAATCATTTTTAAATGACAGCATCACGAAAAATTTTATTTCGAAACGTAATCTTAAATATCTTCATTGCAACTCAAGCAAACGAGCAGATATTTTTATCAATATTAAAGCTATGTTCATAGGTTTTCTCTAAGTATGCCATTAGAGGTATAAACCTTGAACATATCTCTATCAATGATTTTAAAAAAAATCAGCTCGTTGATTCAAATTACAGTGGAGATATTTAAATTTCTCATCACTGTGTTATTTATGACCCACTTTGTATACATAAAATGAAGAATTTTTAATAGATACTTCTATAAAATTTTTTTCGCTATGTACTTGACATATATATATCTCAAAATACTTTTAAATGATACTTAAATTATCAGAAAACAACATAGTATCTTATTTATTTTTTTGTCTATTGGATTATCGATTAACTATTTTGATTTGAGTTTTCCTAATTTTATCTTTTTGTGTCGATCATATGCTGATTATGGTTAAATGAAATGTGACTAACGATCATTCTCAAGAAAATCTCGGATGTATTGTTGCTTAGTGACCAAAACATACTCATTAATCTTTGATCCTGATTGCTATAGAAATTGAAGTCGGTAAATTCCCACTGATTATTTTCTTTTAACAAATATATATGAAATTTTCATAAGATAATTAACATAGATTAGTATGTTAACAAAATCAAATATGCCCTTTTCTTTTTTTTCTGATGTCAAACGAACAATATTAAATTTTATTTTTTATTATACTTTAATGAAAGTAACTATATTCTTATCTTTGCTTCAAGTTATTATTCTTGAAAAGCTTACGGTTATATATACGACATTTTTTTTTATGTATTATGTTAATTTATTTCCTGAAAAATATGCGTTGTTTTTATTAATAATTGTTTTGTTATTCTTGAAAAAACTATAATAATGTAAATTAACAGAAAAAAACAAATTATTAATATTATTTTTTTAAATATAATCTTGCATGAATAAATAATATTTATACTTTTTAAGGATTTTTTTTTGTTCTAAAGAATATGTAAATTAATGATGATTATTATTACGTGATGATTGTTCATTATAAGTTGCTGGTGATATAACAATTTCTGTTGGTGTTCTTATTGTATTATCTTTGTTAGTTAGATATTGAATAATAAATGTTAAAAATTTATTCCATGCTTGTTCATGATCAGCGGTAAAGTCATAATTAAACATTCTAAAACGTTTATGAAGCATTTCCAATATAGATTGTTTCATTATCTTTAGGAAAAAAGATTTAAAGAATTAATAAAATTTTTATTCTTTTATTTAATAAAAAGAAAAAAAAGCAACATACTACTAAAGATTCATATTCATTAATAAAAATATTTTCCGGAAGATTAAGTGATTGAATTTCTGTTTTTAAACGACTTTCATCATTAATAACTAATAAAAGTTTATCAAATATTGAAGTAAATTGAATACTATAATCACGTAATCCAATATGCCAACTTAAATCAGTTCTTAAACATGATTCACTTTGACTATAATCATAATTATTTCCATCAACTTGAATTTTTGATATCCAAAAATGACGAAGTGATGAATTTTGATTAATAGTTCTAAATATATTTAATATTATATTTCTATAATTATATTCTTTCTTTCTTTTTTTTTTAACCTTATAAGAACATCTTGACCAAATTTTTGAACATCATGAGTTTTAATAATATTCCATGATTGTGTTAAATATAAAATATCATTTGAATTAAAAAGATATTCTATTTCAATTCGATTTATTGATGAATGAAAACAGCCCATAAATATGTTTATATTTCTAGTAATTTTTACATTTAATAAAAATGACGTTTATTCATCTTTCTTTTTTTTTATATATTCATTTAAAAAAAATTCTTTCTTTTTCTCTTGTCAACATTAACAGTTCTAATTCATGCTCTAGTATTTCTATTGCTAATAATAAATTCTTTTTCATTATTGTCTATTTGTATTATTTTATTTAATATGTCAAAAATGTTCTATTTAATCATATAGATTATAAAATAAAAACTAAACAAATGTTGAGATTTAGATTAAATAATGATTATCATTTTCTATATATTGTAGAGATGATGAATATGTCTAGAGGAAAGAAAAAACCATTTTAAAATATCATTGTAAATATGAATTAGTTAATAAAAATACTTGGTAAATCAGGCAAAAAAATTTCAAAATTTTCTATTAATTTCTTTCTTTATCATATTTGAATAAAGAATTCTTGTTTATTAATGATTCGATAGGATAAATTCTCTATTTTAGAAGACTTCGTTATTGAAAATGAAAAAAGGTTTTTCACAGATTATGCAGCATTAATTTGTAATATATATATATATCTTTGTTAAATGTTTCCATAACTGTTTTATTTCTTTATGATTCATTAAATTTACATGTGCGTGTCACATTTATTCGACACATTTTATATGCACATGCAAATGTCAGAAACCAAAATGTTTGTCATCTTTTTGTATATATATATATATAATCAAGGTCAATAGACAGATTTTGTTTATTCTATATTAGATTGTCCTTACATTTATTGTGTGATCTATTAAATATAAACTACATCTCATTAACTATAATAATAATCTTAATTTTATCATGTATATTTACTAATTTAAAAGAAAGAAT
Organism: Macrotrachela quadricornifera; assembly: GCA_022393335.1. NCBI lineage: Eukaryota > Metazoa > Rotifera > Eurotatoria > Philodinida > Philodinidae > Macrotrachela > Macrotrachela quadricornifera. The sequence goes on along the minus strand of JAJEKB010021268.1, from coordinate 439,906 downwards.
ATGCCATAGACTTAAAAGAATAGAACGATGTTTTAATTTTTTTGGAAAATGCTTAATATCGAAAGATTTATATTGTATGAATACATGGTGAAATGTCTCGTATTAGATTCAAACAGTCTTTTAGATAATGTGGATAAAGTTAGCAACAGATTCGAGTTTTTACTGTCTGAATTCGCTTCTATACTCAAGTTACATTTAGTTCAATTTGAGTTAGTGCAGAATGTTAATGCCAATCTGATGGTGTAAAGATCAAGGGAGTCATCGAACAAAAAGTGGTACTTGTTCTAAAAATACCGTATTTTTTCAAAGTATTTCGTGGTCGGATTTGCTTTGCCACTTGAGCCTAAAACTGATTGAGTTAGATTCAGTGTAAAATTCTGCATCGATGGTATTAATTTAATGTGGATTATTGGGCAAAAAATTTTTATCTTATTCAGCCACATCCTCATTCCAAATCTTTCGATATTAAATATTTGATAAAAATTTAACAATCGTTCAACAAACTTTTGATCAGCCCTAGTAATTGATTAATTTGTTCATCAAAAATAAGGTAAGATTCATTTATATATACAATGCAATATTGCTCTGTTTCATTTTTCTAAGATTTACAAATGATCTTTTTAAGAACAAACCTATCTGGTAAGTTATTTACAATAAATCTTTAATTATCAAGTATAAATTCAAACCTAATAAAAACATTTTTCTGATAGTTACGAAATTGAGTAGAAATACTTCAGAAATTCATACTTTTAATCATTAGCATTCATGCAATCGTGACACATGCAAACAAAACAATGTTATCGAAATTTTATTATGAAATTAAAGTATGATATCAGACTATACAGAGTGAGATATTTTTAAATTTTTCTATAAGGAATTACAATGCCTCTGTTACTATTTTTGGACCATTCTAAGTATTATAAAATAAATGATTCATATGAAAACCATAGTTTTCTTTAAGATTAACCCTCGGAGCAAAAAAACAAGAAAATAAAATCAATATATTGTCAATCACAATTAATCTTTTCAATAAACTTAAATCAATACTTTTCTTTTTCAAAATCATATCTTTTTAATTTGAAAAAAAAATCCGTTTTACGGAAACAAACAACAATCAATATATAACTCAAGTAGACTGGTTTAAAGAAAAACATCAATGAAAAAAAACTACACGATGTAGATATCTGTCTTCGTAAAAAATCTTGAGTGTCACTTTTGAGTACAAAACTAACAGTAATTATTTTAACAGACCAACGTTAAATCGAACGAATTATTGAATAGATATCAGAAAAAGATACAAAAAAGCTCATAAACGCAAGAAAAATAATCAGATTGGTATCAAAACTTTATGTTTAAAGTTTGAAATGCGTGCTACAGTATTATCCGATAAATTCATTAAATAAATACAAATCACAGTTTGTGTAGATTCATCATAGTTATTAACGCGATCACGAAATTTTTTTTAAATATTCAAATTTCATTTGAAACAGTATTTCTAAGACGATTGTGGTTATTAGTTTCATGTAAAATCGTGGTATTAACAGAATTATTATGAGCTCGACCCTTACATTTAAGCGATCTAGTAGATTCCTATTTTCAATAAATTTTATCGTCAGTTGTTTCATCAATAATACAACTAAAGCCATTACAAAGTAATAAAGATTTATTTCTTTGAGTTTTATTTAATACAAATGTTGATACTTTAGCAAAAAAGAAGCTGATCTGCTAGTAATTAAAATTCTATATAGATAAGAGAAAAAGAATTCTTAAATGATGATAATATATAGAATTTATCTATTATTATTTTTGTTATTTTTTTGTCATTATTTAGTTTATTCGTGTCAACAAAGTTTCGTTTTCCAGTATTTTTTTAATTCAGTGATGAATGTGTAGATTATTGTGCATAGCGACTAATTTTCGTAGACTTTCGATGAAATTTTTATATTATACCAACAACCTTTTTTACATGTATATTCGATCTATTGACGATATACCGCAACACCTCTAGAAACTATTGGCCTAAAATCCATATTGTCAACTAGAATAAAAAAATTTCTGATTACACACTCGAACTACACTCATAAATTTTCAATGAAATTATTCTATTTGAATGTATGCTGTACATATATTGTCATACATTCAAATTATTACGTATCCCATTGTAAATATCATTTTAATATATAATTGTTCTCTTTACTAACAATCTATTTTTTTGTACTCATTTAACTACGAAATATTGTTTCTCTTATGTGGCTTTTTTTATATATATTATTTGTAAATGTTATTATTATTCATTGACCTTGAGATGAGAAACAAATCGAATCTAGTTGATTCATCAATATAATAAATCTGATAAAATACAGAGAAAGGAAAAAAAATCTAAATCTGTTTCGATTCACACGGTAGATGGAAAAATGACAAAAATAATTTATCTATTTGGGTTATTCGATCATTCTACAAAAAAAAAAGAAAGGTACTTAAGCCTCGCCATATTTGGATGTATACTTCGATCCATATATTCTTTCTTTATGCACACAAATAAGAGCAAAAAAAAGCGAAAGAAAAAAACCAATGGTACTATTCGATTCAACGACAATTGGTTGAAAATATATATATCTGTTAATACTTTTTTTTTTATTTTTATTTTTTAGATTATAGAAAGTGAAATGTGTGTTCGTTCGTTTTCTATTTCTAATCGAGGGTATTATTATTTTCTTTATTTCGTTTTCGAAGACATTTATAAACTGTTTATCATTCTTTGATTTAATTTCAGAATAAAAAATATTGAATAGATAATATTTATTAGATCAGTTACTAGAAAATAAAAACATCCAATGCGTTTAAATAAACTTCTTTTTCTTGGATTTTTGGTATTATATCTTATAGCCGGTATTTCACTTCTTGTTACCGGTAGTGTAGCTCATCGTCATGCTTCACATTGTAAGTTAATATTAAATTTTCGAAAAATTTATTTATTTATTTTTTAAAAATTATTGTTATAGTTGCGGAAATAGCTGGTCATTCAATTATGTCTGGTGCTGGTTTTGTTATTGCTTTAGGTGTTTTTATTATTATTTTATCAGCTCTTGGTAAATTATTTTCTTAATAGAAATTTCTTATTGCTTCTTTTTTTTTAAGGTTTTATTGGAGCATATAAAAATCGTTTAGGTTTATTACAAATTTTTATTGGTTCATTAATTTTAATTTTATTACTTCAATTCATTGCTGCTATTGTTGGTTTTACACTTCGTAATAAAGCAGATAATCAATTACGTGATAAATTATTTCGATCATTAGCCTTATATGATAAAGGAAATGCTAATGTTAATGAAGAATGGGATCGTCTTCAACGAGATTGGACATGTTGTGGTGTTAATACATGGAAAGATTGGTTAGAACAAGGTACACGTACTTACCCACCACCATCATGTTGTGTTAAACTTGATTGTACAACACAAACAAATACAACTGCTTATTATGCTCGTGGTTGTCATGAATCAGTTCGTAGTCTATTTATTCGATATTCACGAGCATTAGGTGGTGTTACACTTTTCTTTTTCTTTGTTGAAATTATTGGATTAGTATTAGCTATTGTACTTTTACGAGATTTGAAGAATAATTATGGAAGTGTTTAAACAAAATAATTAAACTGAACTTTTTATTTTTCATTTATCATGTTTTTTTCTTTTGTTTTTTTTTTTGAGGAAGAAAAAAAAAAGATATTTTTAAACATTATATTTATTTTAAATATTCATTTTGATCATTTATATCTATTGAATCAATATCAATTGTTGGTTCATTTGGTTGAACAAAATGATAATAAATTATTAGAGTACATATTATCATAATACTAAAAAGAAATATTTCACCAAATATAATAGTTAACATAGCAATACTTATTTCATTCATTATTTAATTATCAACAATGCGCGTATTTTAATTTGATCAAATAAGAAAGAAAAAAAAGAAGGAAAAGAAAAGATGTTTGTAAATATTGATATTAATCAATAGAATTGAAACAAATATTTAATAGAATTTTATTGTATTTGTGGTAATTTATAATAATGGGTGGGATATCATGAATGAACAAGGTTTTTTTTATTATCTAATACGATTGATTATTAAAATAAATTATAATACAAAATGCAACATGAAAAGTTCTACAACTTATTAAATACGTATATATATTTATAGTGTATGTTAACAAGACAAAAGATTAAATAAAATGCCAATTTCATCTATCAAAAAGACAACATTATGCTACATATACATTAGCATCATATGAAAAAAATTGTATTCATAAATAATAATATATAAAAATGTAAGCCAAATGTCTGACTTTATTACAAAAAAAATAGATATTTGGTTAGAGATATAAATCAATGAACTATTTGACGATAGCTTACAGCTCTATATTTGATTTTTCAAAATTTTCGATATTTAAGATTAATTATCAAAATATTGCTATCTGCGGTTTTCTTTTTTCCAAAACTAAATCTACAGAAAGAAAGTGCAGATTCAACTATATCTTTTGACATAGGACAATCATGGATCAAATAGGGATCGACACGAGAAAAACGAATAAAAGAAAATATAGTATTTTTTTACTACAATCTACAGGAGTAGACTATTGTATCTCTATTCTCATATAAATAGACGTAGTACACGTTTGATAGGTCATTGGCAAATACTTCTATCCGTTTCATGAAAGACTATAATTTTGATCTCGTAAGTTCCATTGTCTATTTCCATGTTGAACAATTATTTCTCGAACATAAATATTCATGCTGTCTATTTATCGAAGAATTTCATATTGATTCTGTCCACAATTTTCTTCAAACATATTGCACCAAAAGATAACTAACGAGTGTTCCAGAAATAATAGGCGTCTTAATATTTTAAAGATTTCTCCTTTATTGTTCCGGTAATTAAAAACCCTTTTGTTTGAATAAAAAAACAACGCTGAAAATTCTCTACGAAAGCAAATAACAAGATCATAAAACTGTTGCAGATATATTTGAAAAAAATTGAAAAAGTTGTAATTTGTAACTGGTTGAACATAATAACAAGCTCCATTTTTCACCACTTCGCCCTATTTAGAGCAAAATGTACCAAAAGATGCATTGTGAAAAGCTCTAATATTTACATAAGACCACTCGTTTTATACTTGCGCTTTTTTGTTTTGAAAATGGATGAAAGTTTGATTAATAAAATTTCGATCGCGCAATAATCATATATTCTTTTGCTACAAAATGAATTCGGTATTTTAATCTTCCTTTTTTATAATTCGTTCTTTGTAAATTGTAGAACTTTGCACACTGTATCTTTTGGTATATTTTGTTTCTAAATAGGGTGAAGTAATAAAAGCATATGATGCAAGCCCAACCAGTTATAAATTACAACTTTGTGTGCATCTTTATTTTTCAATTTTTTTAAATAAACAAATGAATATATTAAATAAATTGTTCTATGTACTGCATTTTTTTTCTTTGATATAATGTATTAGATGATGAAAAAATGAAATGTAAAGTACAGTCCATTCATTTTAATATTCGAAAATTGTAAAGAATAAGAATTGTTTAGATTAAAATATGAATAGAATCTTAATAAAAAAAAAGAAAGAAAGTGTCATTTATTTTTAATGAAAAGAAAATAAATAAACAAAATTTATATTTTTATTATTCAATAAACCAATGTATTATTGTATACCAAAGACGTTCCCATCTATTTTGTTTTGATTTAGGATAAAAATAAATAAATATATAATAAAATAAACAACAAATAATTATTAATATTATTAAACGTATTAAAATAAGAATAATTGATGATGATGATAATAATAATTGTGATTGATAAGAATTCTTATAAGGTATTATTGTTTGTTTTTTTCGAAAATTAATTTTATTTATTGGTTTATTTAATTCATTATGTTGAATTAAATTACTATTATGATTATTTCGATAAGTATATGTATCATCATTTTGTTGTGAATAATCTATATGATTATAATATTTATTCATTAAATTAACAAATAATGAAAATGGAATAATTTAATAAAATATTTTTATATATCATTTTAGCGCTTAAATATTTTAACTAAGCGTCATGATATATGATTAATAAAGTAAATTCTTGCCTATAATATTGTTTCTTTTGAATAATTGAACAAAGACATAGAAATGTTTAATAGACAAATGAGATACTATTCTTATTAGTATTTTTATGTAAATATACAAGTCATTGTTCATGTATTGTTTTATAGACTAATGTAAATGAAAGTTGATCTTGAATATTTGTACAGCTAGTTGAATTTCTCAGTATCTATATAAGTTGAGAAGTAAAAAAAGAAAAAAAAGAGGAAAAGTGATGATGTAAAATTACGTGTCTAAATTACCATTATTGTTCTTCTAAGATTTCTTTTCTTCATTTCACAATCATATTTGTTTAAAAAAGAAAGAACATATAATATTCTTTCTCGAATTGCACTATTGTGAAGGTTGATGATTGTTCATTATTAGACAGGTTCAAGAATAATACAAAGGAAAAGAATTCATTTTTATGTAAATATATATATATGTATATGATTCTTTCTCATCAGTCATCATTCAAATAATGTTTGCTTGTGTGTTGTAGAATAAAATTATAAATATAAATTCTTCTTTTTTTTTTTTATTACAAAAGAATATGTTAATATATTTATTGAACATATAAGAGTAAGCTTGAGAGATAAAGTTAAACTAGTAATTTATGATTTGTGTATTATTCTTTTTTTCTTCTTCTTTTGATACTGATGTTAACAGCAGTTAATCTTCCGTTGGCTTTCATCATTATTTCTTTGTACGTAAAACCACAGGTAATAACATTTTTTTTTCTTCTTCTTCTTCTTTTCTTTTCCATTTCTTTTTATATCGGCTTTATTTTTTCAAGAATGTGTTGTTCTTCTTTTTTTTCTATTTTATACTTCGTTTGTTGCATCTTGAAAAATACTCATACACACATCCCATCATCAATCTCATCAGAAAAGAGAGAACATGCATGCTCGACATAAAGAAGAAAGACTTGAAATTTTATTCTCTTCATCGTTCTTCTTTCATATATGTATCGAAAAAAAAAAATTGTAAAGAGAATTTCGATTCTTCTACCTACATACATACATCTAAAATCATTCGATGTCCGTACTTCATTCTATCCTCTGTTAATGTAAGAAGAAGAAGCAGCAGCAGCAGCAGCAAAGGCGTAAAATCGATGGCTCATCTGACCATCATACCAAAAAGGTAGTGTGTTTGTTTAAACTTAGAACTTGCTCAAATAATTGATTTCACGCAATCATGCCTTATAGATATTTCCGGTAATATAAGGTTCTTTTTTTTTGTTGTTGCCTTTTTTTTTTCTTCGTCTTCTTCTTTTTCTTCATTCTCGTCATCTAACACTCGTATTACTTGCCAATGTTTCCGACCAGAACGACAAAAATGAATGCAATAATTGCTTCTCGATGCATGTGTGTATATGCTTAGAAAAACTCAAGGTCATTTTTTTTTCTCTCTCTTTTTCTCTGTTCAGAAACTGATTATATAGAAATAAAGTCGCGTTAAAGCTCTATAACATTACCTTATACAATAGATTCATGTTAAGTAAAATATTTAAAGAAATTGGTAAGTCTCTATTTCTTTAATTTTAAATAATGGTTTATTTTTTAATAAAATTACATTATATATGCCAAAGGTGAGAATCAAATTACTTGATTAAAAAAAAAATTCAATTCGTATATGTGTAAAAATTTTGCTAATGGTATTACCTGTTAGTTAATAAATGAGATTGACATAAAAAAAAAGAAAATATATATATATATATTTTGACGGCAAGATAGAAACATATCCTTGAACAAAAAAAAAAAAAAAAAAGAATTTAATAAAATTGAAAAAGCAATTTAACTCTTGAGAAACCAGCAGGCGAGTGCAAGTATGTATATGTAACTATATTTACAAAACATTTTTCTATTATATTTAACACATAGAGAAAAAAATAAAATAGAAAAAATTTTCTTTCATTCATTAAGAAATTTTAATATTGTAGATCATCGATGACACAGTGGCCAATTCAACGAAATGTTTGTACATTGCCACCATCGAATAATCAAATGAATAAATCAATTGAAACAACACATATATTAACAGCACATAATATAAATACACCATCACGTACTACAACAACATTTAATACATTTGATGATAGTTTAACAAATCTTTCTTGGTTACATGATATAAATATATTAAAACGAACTATTCCAACAATAAATTCATCTTCATCTTGTTCATCATTACCATCGTCTTCTTCTTCTTCTTCTTCATCATCATCATTATTGAAAAATAATACAATAAGTAATAAGCGTAAAGAACAAATTTTAATAAATTCTTCTATATCTACATCATCTATTGGTGCTCTTTATCCAAATGATATTGATAATAATAATGATTTAATAATAAATAATGATAATGATGAACAATGGAAAATATATAAAACAAATCCTCAAGCAAAACCGGTTTATTCATATATTCAACTTATATATTTAGCTATGAAACACTCAGGTCATGAAAAAATGACATTACAAATGATTTATGAATGGATTACAGATAATTTTCCTTATTTTAAAAATATGGAACCAACTTGGCAGGTATTTTTTTTTTAAAATTATTATATATTTAAATATAGTAATGAGAAAAGAAAAAACACACACCCACATATATATATATACATTTTTTTAATTATTTCTATCTAAGAAAAAAAAAATGGAAGTTACTGATATGACAAGAAAAATGCGGAAATAATTAATAAAACTAATATTCTTTTTGACCTTGTTCAATTTCCTTTTTATGAAATTTTTTTTTCTTTAATTGAAAGAAAAACAACAAATTACTAAAATGTATTATTTATTTAAAATTCTTCTAGAATTCTATTCAACAAAATTTATCATCAAATACATGTTTTATTAATATTTCACGAACGAAAAAAGAAACTGGAAATAAAAATGGATTTTGGAAATTATCACCAAATTATCAACAACAACAATATTCACAAAATAAATCTTTAATAAATGAACAACAAATAACTAAACGTATACGTTCATCAAAACGATCAACAACAAATAATTCTAATGATATAAAACAATTAAATAATGTTATTAAATCAGAAGCATGGATAGATCCCATACTTCCATCTATTTTATCAAAAAATCAATATCATATAACAAATATAGATCATTCATCATCATCATCATCTATTCAACCGTCAAGTAGTTTTCTTTCTCCAATATCATCACCAGATTCATTAATAGTTCCATCATTTTATCATCAACAACATACAAATGATTTTTCATCAATACTAACACCATCAACATCACCATCATCAATGTCATCAATTATATCAAAACAAAGTTATATATCAACAAAATTCGATGATACAGATATGCTTTTATTAGATTCAGTTACATTAGATTGGGATGCTTATTTATGTGAAACACCAAATGATATTGATGTTCAACCACTTTTATCAAATAAAACTGAACAAGATTTATTTAATGATTTTAATGCAGCATTAACAGATTTAACATATTCAGCTGAAACATTAGCAGCTGGTGGTGATCCAAGTGCATTTGATGCTTTTGATTATTCATCAAAACAATCAACATTTAATTCATTATTTGATGATGAAGAACAACAACAACAACAATCTCTTAGTATAAAAGGGCGTGGAATAAAACGACCATCATGGTGGCTTACAAATGAAAGTATAACTCCAACAATATTACCATCACTTGAAACAGCTTTTGATTTAAAATTATCTAAATAATAATAAGAAAACAAAAATTTTTTTTTTGTATATAAATGTTTGTGTAGCAGTCTTCCTTTTTTCTTTCTTCTGTTTTTGTTTGTGGAACAGTTTTGTCTTTGCTTTTTCTTTATCCGTCCAGCATTATTATTCTTTATGTTTTTTTCTATTTGTGCGTGTTTGATGCATTTTTTTTTTGAAATTATTTGTATGACACACATTATTTGCAATTATTATTCCGTCCACAGAATAATATTATGATTAGTTTGAATATTCTTTCTTCTTTTTTTCTTTGACGTGTATTTATCACTGTGATTTTAAATAGTTACAGACATCCATTATTATCATTTTTATTTCTCTCTCTCTATATATATATGTGTGTGTGTGTATTTTGTTTCGTTTACAAGATTAAAATAATAATAATAAAAAATAAATTGTTGTTTCCATCTTTTTTTGTTTTGTTTTTTTGTATATCATTGATTTAAAATTGAAAATGAAAGCAAATAAATATTGAATAATGACAAACATGATCATACTTTCGAAGATTTTGATATCTATATCTTTGTATTCTAAATCCAAATTTTTATTTCATCCAAACACCTTATTTGATAGAGTAAATCTTGCTCTATAAAATTATATATGGTCTTCTTACATAGTTTTGTCTTTAACATTAGAAGATTGAAAGTATTACTATTAATAATCAATGTATTTTTAATATTTTTGTATTCTCTAACTCATAATGGCAGAAAGAAAACGCCTATATATTTCGTAAAAAAATATTGTAAACAAAATTAATATGACCTTCATAATACTGTGCAATTAAATGAATCATACAAAGAAAAATATTAAAGAATGAGTAATGTATAATCCACTAGAATGTATCATTAGAAAGAAACGATGTCGCTCATCCATAACGATTGAAATGAAAACGAGAAAAAGATTTTTCTATGATATATTATAATTTAATTATAACGCAGCAATCAAATCATTTATGCCTATCATCTTTTCTGTTTTATAAAGTTCGTACGTAATAATTATGACACTTGTCAGATCGATAGAGTTTCTTAAATTATCATCTTCTTTTTTAAAAATACGAAATCTTACAAATGTAATTTTCATCATCGAATAGTTGATCTATAATTAAGCACCAATAGAACCAAACAGCTATTGAAAATATAATCATTCTTAAGATGAATGAAATATCATATATTTTAGAAAAATTTCAATATCAAATAGGAAAAAACTTTTTATTTTTTAGACATCAAATGAATAATAATCAATATTCTTTTGAGCTTCATACAGACATATCTTCTTTCAAATAAAATTATTTATCTTCGAATTTGTAGTAATAGAAAAATATAAAGCATTTAACATTTTATTCGACTATAATATGACTCAATTCTTTTTTATATTATCAAATCAATAAATCAGCGAACTTTTTGAAAAATCATACTAAACAAAATGTTGTGCTCCAATGGATACCGAGTAAAACTTAATTAATCATCGAAGTTAATGTATATATAAATATATCATGCATATTTATCAAGAAAATGATTCTTTCTTTTGATATTATTACAATTATATATTGATGAAAACACTAAATTTCATATAAAAACAAAACCTTTTCTTAATGCATTCATAATAAAATATTTAGACATTTTTCTTTCGAATAATAACTCACTGTCGAAGATTAATGCAAAAACAAAAACAAGAACTGATTATTAATCCAATCATGACAATATGCAAAATAAAAAAATACGATAATATTTTTCCCAAGGTCAATATATTGGCTACTTTTCGTTTTTATTTTCGTGAGGATGTAACCAAGCGTGCATATATTAGTAATCAAAATATCAAAATATCAAAATATGTTTTCCACTGACATCATTACGATAGTATCTTTCACATGCTCATGTTTATTAAAAATTGTGGGTGTTTTTCACGTGATTAATTACCTATTATGACTTACATAAAAGTTAAAAGGGCAAATAGATAGTCGATTATATAAGCTTGGTGATTATTGAGAGAATGTAAACATATCGAATACGAAACAGTTTTCTCGTTAGCACAAGGTATGGAATGATGAATAATTTTTCAATTTTTTTTTGTCGAGAAAGTAGATATAGAAATATATTTGAATATTAGTTTGATAATAGGTCAGCAAACGTATTCTAGTTGTCATTTTTATTTTCATTACTAACTGTACATATTATTTCAGTAAGTGATATTTACTTTAATAATATTTTTTACATGGCGTGAGTTAGATGTATTTTCTTTGAAATTAACTATTGAATTGAGTTGTATTGTTGAATTTAAATAGATATGAAAGAATTTATTATGTGGAGAAAAGTTTTTTAAAATTTTTATTTCGATAATATAGTTAATGTCATAAAAAAAAAAGAAATCTTTTCTAAAAAATTGAAGAAGAGAAATCTTATATTTTGTTAGATGAAGTATTTTCTATTGAAATATTATTTATTGATTTCATAGAGTTTTGATCGAATTTATGTTACTAGAAGTTATATAATTCGATTGGTAGATTTTTTTATACGTATTTAATATTATCAATACCAAAAAAAAACATTCATCACAATCTTCCATAACAAATTAACATAGAATAAGATTTCATGATTAAATCTTTCTTATTTTTATGATTGAAACAATATGAAATTGTGTAAGAATCAAGTAGAATTAGTCATTAGATTTCATCATTTCTGATAATATCAATCTGATTAGAATGAATCATTTAGAATTGTCAAATAGAAACACATAAACTTGTAACTAATTAAGTTTTGATGATCAGAGTTTCATCGAAACAATCATAATAATTGATTGAATTCTCAATTTATTTCAGTATGCTTGATTTAATGAAATCTATTAGAATTGATGATATGTCAAAATATAATCATCTTAATGAGATCCTATTGATTGTGAATTATTCCAATTAGATAGTCATTAGAATCTTTCATATCTTATTCAAACAGTAAAATCGTCCACTTTAAATGATGATATTCCTATTAGTATTAAGAACAAGGTGAAAAAGAATGAGTTTTGAATTGTATAAATTTTAAATTCATTTATACTATATATAAGAAACTATTGAATGATCAACCGTTCCTTGTCATTTGATTTGAATATGCGGGAAAAAATCATTTCACTGGAATAGTAATCTATTTGATTTGTTGTTTTAGATAAAGAGATTGTATTGTACGTCCTATAGACGCATAGATTGCATTGGTCATACATAATTAAATTACAAAAAACAAATAATAACAATGCATCAGACATGGATTATTGCCTATATTACAATTGTTATCATTATGGCTCATGGTTATGCTGAAGATTTAGTTGTCAGTGTTATTCCAATAAGTTCTGATTTCAATGAGAAACAGGAAGTCGAAGCTGATCTGAATTACAAGAATAGAGGAACTGATCCTGCTTTCATTTACGATTGGTATCTACCTGACAACGAACTAACGGATCAAATTTTCGAAATTACTCGAGATGGTAAAGATGTTGAATATGTTGGTCCTTTGATGAAACGAGCGGCATCCGCATATGCACGAATGGTTGCTCTCATGCCCGGTGCAGATGTGAGCACTCGTGTTAACTTATCTTCAGTGTATAACATGAATGAGACTGGCAATTACACTATTAAATTTAAGGCATATGCTGGTCCTACACTAGTCACATCATCTCGTAAACGACGATCTGATGGTACACCATCTGTTGCCGTCAATGGAGATATTTTGCAGTCTGATTCAACTTCAGTATTCGTCGTAGGTCGTCGCAATGCACTCGCTGAAACAAGTGCCCAAACCAATTTGGAAGGAAAGGCGGGTTCACATAGTTACAGTGGTTGTTCGGCAACTCAAAAACAGTCAGTTACTTCTGGACTACAAGCAGCAATAAAGTACGGTTATGATGCCGCTCAATATGTGTCGGCATCGCGAACATCAGGTACGGCACGCTATACCACTTGGTTTGGCACGTTTTCCAGTACTAATTACAATACCTTGAGATCCCACTTCAACGCGATTTATCAAGTCTTTACTAGCAAAAGCATAATATTCGACTGTGGTACATGCACTAAAAAACCGAATACATTTGCTTACGTTTATCCGAACCAACCTTATAAGATATACTTGTGTGGCGCATACTGGAATGCACCAGTAACAGGTACCGACTCCAAAGGTGGTACGATTATTCATGAATTATCTCACTTTACTGCAGTAGCTGATACTGATGATAATGCGTATGGTCAAGATAATGCCAAAGCTTTAGCCAAAAGTAATCCTCTTATAGCACTCGATAACGCTGACAGCCATGAATATTTTGTGGAGAACAGTCCACCGCTGCAATAAGCTTTCTACGTGATTATCAATTGACATTGTGTTCCATTACGAATTCCTGTTTTCTCATGTGATACGTTTGAACATATACGAAAGATTATTTTTCATTTTGAAGTCCATTGTATTAATGCTACTACTTTTTCTCTCTAGTTTTCGTTTGAGCATTTTCTGAACGCTTGTGTCATTTGTTTGTCGGTCACATCTCTTCTTTTTATTCCATTTTCTATTAATTTACTTATTGTAATCTTCTTTTCTCACAGTACTTTTAAATTCTTACATATTCATATATACCATCACGGTTTACTCGCGAATAAAAGTCGAACTCTCGCACATATTCTCTTTTTTCAGCAAGAGAAACCATCTTCATATATATATACATATATTAAACGATGACCGAGAAAGAAAAACTTTATAGATCATGAATGGCAAAGTTGAAATATACCAACATTAGGCAATATATTGGAATACATTTGTATATTGTAAGAAAGGCGTGTTGTCGAGCTTAAGAAGCGTTCATTGACCTACAAAACTTTCTTAGGCTCTGCAGTGCTCTTTGTTTAGAGTGTGTGTATAGAGAGATGAAAGCAAAAATAAGAGTATATGTTTTTAATGAACAATCAATTGAAAGAGAGCATATACAACATAGATCACATAGTGAATCTATTTCTCCTTTAAATGTGCAATATCAGGACATGAGATATTAGTACAAGCTTTTTGTGGAAATATTCCAAAGTGAAAAATTTGCTTACACATATCTATTCAGAATATATGAGGACATGTATTTTTGAGGTCATTTTATCCTAATGATGTAAAGCTCAACATCATATCCCATGAAAATAGTTTATTATGGCATTAATGAATAGTTGGATTCATTTAGCTTTTCGTGTTTTCATACATTAACGCGAGCAATATATGAAGAAAAATAAATTGCTAACATTACTGCATTCTCTTTGATTTTATGGAAACATGTAGATATAAAGACTGATCTATAATAAGTGGCTAAATTTTGCAGTACACATTTTATTCTCAAAACACATTTTATTAAAAAATAAAATAAAATAGATAATAAGATACAACGTGACACACTCTACAGTATAAAGACCAAAGCTTATTCTAATTGGTTACTTTTTCTTTCTAGAAAAAAGAGAAAATTCTATATGGTATATTTTTGCTGTTCTGAATTTTCGTCATCCAACCTTGTGGTTATTTTAAAAATAATTACAACAAGCTTTATTTTGTAAATTGTACAGTTTTTCATGCTGCATTTTGTGATATATCTTATTTTTCTGTATAGATCGTATTTAGAGACTAAGATATATGTAATACAAACTTTAGCCATTTATTACAGATCGGCCGTTAGTTTAAAAAAAATACGTTTTTATAGTGATAATATATGCAACTTATGGGATAAAACCACTTTTTCTCGTGCGATATATAAACACTTGAAAGTTGTCAACGCATAACGCAGTGTTTTCCAGCTGATGAAAGATATTTAGCAAAATTTCTCACAAGTTCATCAAAGAGAAAATTTTTAGTGATTGATTATAGATTCTCTTTAATGTCATAAATATTTATATTAACTTTCTGATGAATGTCGTACATAATATTCTCGTATAATTGAACAAAAATTTCTATAGATGTAAAAAAACAGTACATGTCATAGGAAGATCATTCAATTCTTAATAAAGTAATAACTATAAGGTTCATGGCAATGAAAAGAAAATCATACGAAAATACATTTATTGTATGTTATAATTGTCTATGATGAATATACTGAAATGTGCAGAAATCACCACTGTGAAACTATTTTATAAGTTATTATTCATAGAAATATGTCGTACATGGAATAAACTTCAGAAAGATATTTTTTTATTATATTGAAAAAGCATTTTCTGTTAATTTAAAATATGGAAATAAAGTTTTTGATGACGATTAAATCTTTTAGCATGATAGCGCAAAGACACACCAACATCATTTAATACAACAATGATATTGGAAGAATTTTCCATCATTTATTAACAAGAATTATGAGCTTTTGAATAGTCCAGATGTAAACCTTTTGGACTACTTGATTTTGGATAAATTTATTAACGCTAATAAATGCGATAAAATCAAATTAAAAGCAACATTATTTCAATAATTAAAATTATCAGTTAAAAATTGCGCTAGTTAGACTAATCAATTCTGCAAAAATCGTTTAAATAATGAAAACTATTTATGTTATTTCTTTTAAGATTTTGAGATGAAGAGTTTTTCAAAAAGAAATTAACTTGAATCGTTGAAAATTGAAAAAATATTGCAAAAATACTGAGAGATTTATTTAACTTGGCGGATGCTTTATATTGAATATCAGCAAAGACAATAAATGAAAATACTAATAAATCAACAAGAACAAGGAGACTAGAATTTCACGCAGTCGTAGACCAGCTAGGGAAGTCGGCCAACTGCATAAGTTTCGAAAATGTCACAATTCTATCTTATACAAAATCTAAGTACTGTGTAGAGAAAATCATAATAAATTTCAGTCACATTTAGCCAATTTCACTCAATTGAGAAATATATAATGAATCTTAATCATACATTTTCATATAAGGTAATTTTCAGTTGTTCATTGCTATGTTTTATAACTCATCAATTTAGACAATGTAAAGATTTTACGTTGCACAAGATGATAATGAACTTGCATATTCACATCATATCTAAAGTATCAATAATAATTTGAAGGTTGAGTTATATATGACCGATATTAGGAAATAGTTAACTGTTAATTACCATTTTTACAGTTTTATACCTTCTGCATCGAGTGACATTTTGAGAAATGGATTTCAGATATGCTCTCACCATGCTCTCACGAGCTCGGCAAACTTTTTCACCTTTTACATTCACGCGACTGTGAAAAGACATCTTTTCTTCGTTCTTATACCTTACGTACGTATACAAATTGTATATGTGCACGTGAATATTCACATGTCTGATTTTATCATTATTTTAAAAAAGGAAAGTTAATTAATTTATCAAGAAAGTGATCAGTCATGAGTAATGAAACATATAGAAATATGTCCATAATGCAAAAAGACCTGATTTATGATGGAATTGAAATTCAGCAGCAAATACAACAATACAATGAAAATGAAAAAAAAACAAAAGTTCATCATCACTAAAACGTCATTCAACAAATCATACTATAATAGATTTCGATCAAGATGATGATGCTGATTTTCAACAAATAAATCAAAGTGGGCAAAGAAACAACGCTTTATTAATGATAAACATGACCGAATTCAAGCAAGAACAATAACTAATTCAAATACCAATATTAACTGAAAATCACAAACATCAGCATTAAATGGTTACAATGCAAATAAAACACCAATTCATATATCAAAATATGCTTTAGATTGCGCAGCAGAATATCATTATCAACTAATAAAATTGGAATATGAATCAAAAATATCAGCATAGAACGTACAAAATTAATAAATCAACTCAATATAAATGAAATGAATGAAATAATAAAATCACTTGATAATGAACTAAAACTTTTAAAGAAGAATTTCGATGAGAAACAATATAAAATCGAATAAAAATATAAAGAATATATTAATAGAAATAACCAAAGTTGGTTAATAATTCAACAACACGATTAATCGAACATTATGTTTAGCTTGTCAAAAAACGATAAATATCTTCTATACTGTTATAAATAGAATTAAAGAACAAACAAAATTTCAGATTATGATGATATTCTCAAAGAAATATTAATACAAGTCTTTTTTAAATAACACTCGATTGTCTTACAAAAACCATGAAGTCTTCCTCGAACGATTGATAAACAAACAAAATGAAATCCTTGATAAGTCTTTAAATATTTTAACAGTAAACTCGAATATGTAATCGTGATTTCCAATAGTGTTCACCTATTGAAAATATAGATTTAGTTAATCATTTCAATGGATCTCAAAAGGAGAAGGATATTCTTTTTTCTATTTTTCGCGAATGGAACACCAAAAGTTCAATTTTCGGTCTTAATTAAACACATCTCGCAGACTTAAACGTTCCTAATTCTTCTCATACTTCACATCTATTTATTCTAACAGAAGTAGGAAAACAGATCAGTAATATGCCTGATATACCATACTATTCCTGGCATAGTCAAGAAGGCAATAACAGTTTTAGTGGTGTTGCAATGTTAATACATCAGAAATTGAAAAGTAAATTGATAGATAGATTAAAAAACTGTTTATTAATCGAATTTGAGATTCTAAATTAAAACATATATATTGTAGCTGTTTATGTTTCACCAAATAGTATGCCTTCTTTCGAATTCTTTTAAAGACATGATAATAATAACTTTATCATATTCGGAGATCTGAATGCAAAGCATCAAGAATGGGAATACGAAATAAAATAACACAAGTGGTAGTTAGATGAAAGAATCGAGGGAAAATCAAGGACTCACTACTTTACACCCATTGAAACAAATATGAAAGAGATCTAATTCTATTATTGACTTTGCAATTGGATACGATTTCAATGGATGGGATGCAGAAACTCTAGATAGAGGAACGTCAGACCATTACTCAACCATATTTTTCTTTCCCTTTACAACATTCGAAAATAGTTTTTTCAGAATGACCAACTGAAAGGTTTTTCATCTCTTCATACAAGCACTCTTTTCGTACTGGAATACAGTGGTATATAATATGGATCATGGCTCATTCTTCGAAATCTTTACATCGCTCTTAGCATCATTATCTGATAGTTGTAGTGAATATAATTACGCAAGAATATTTAGGCCACCTTGTTTGGCAATGTTAGTTAAAAATGTGAATAAATATGAAAGAAAATACAGAAGAACAAGATTTTTAGATGATTTTAATGACTTTATGTTTTGGGAGAATATTTTTATGCAAGAGAAAGACGAGAAAATAATATATGTTTATATGTAACACTTGTTTTGTTCATATACCCTAACTTTTAGAAGTTTGGCAGCAACCAACGGAATAATCAAAAACAATCGAAAATATTGTCAATTCACTTGCGAATTACTGCGAAAAACATTTTGAATAATCAGTTTATGATACTTATAATCTTTATCATATAGAATATCTAGGAATTTTTAAAAGAATGGAAAATACTTCAAATATTCTATTACAAAATATTAAATTCGAGGAAAGTGTAAAACAATGAAAAAATTTTACACTAAAAAAAATCCTTGGACAGCACAAATACATTAGCGTATCTTTTAAAACGTCTCCCATCCGAATATATGAACTCAATTACAATATTGTCTAATAAATGTGTAGAAAAAGTTTCATTTTTTAACAGAAGTAAGCGAGCAAAAGAAATCGGCCTATTAAATGATGAGCAATATCCTGTGGTAGATCACCTTCGTTCAATTTTTTTACTTTCAAATCTTGAAATATGGCTAGAAAGAGTTGTAACAGAGAGAATTGAGAAATGGTGTGATGAAAAAGGCATTCATATCCACAAACAATCAGATTTCACAGCTCATAGGAGGCTACAAACAAGAATCATCTCTCTCGTGAAAGATATTCCACTGACTGTAGCTGCTTCCAATCGTTCTGCATTAGCAATATTTATAGATTTTAAAACTGCATTTGATAGAGTCTTGTATTCTGCGCTAATAAATACGTTTCAAAAACTAAATATGCCTGAAGATCTGACACGATGAATATTTAATTGGTTACACAATCGATCCATATCTATTAGTCACGGAGAGACTGAATCCTAGACGTTTAAAACGTATGTGGGAACCCGTCAGGGGTTGATACTTGATAGATTATTGTTCCGCTTATATATCTTCTTACTTTCCTCAGATTGTCTCTCATTTATATGCTTACGACCTGATGTTAGTTGTTAACGGTGGCATTGAAAAAAACCTATCAGAAAATATAATATATTTAGAAGAACAAGTTAAACATGTTATGAAAGCACTAGCTAAATTTGCAGATAATCATATTCTACCTGTAAATATCGAAAAACGAAAGGTATGCTGACACATAGTGCAGTTACACTATTAAGACCTCATTTAGAATACGAAAATGAACAAATTAAATATGTAACTAATTTCAAATATTTAAGGGTAAATATTGGAACAAAACTTGGCTGGAATAAACATATTGATAACAGATCGAAAAAAAACAACGCATATTGCTATCTAAAAAAAAATTTTTTGATAAATACCAAGCAACGAAATAAAAATACGAAAAAAACTTTTTTGTGCATTCACTCTGCCATACTTTATATGACTTTTCTCCACATGATTTTACTACACTGGAAAACAACGATCAAAAATCGAACACGTTTATACGTCCGAATTAAGGTTAGTCTACAGTCTGCGTGAATGGGATGACTACACATCACTCGATTTGAGTAGAGATTACTCAATAAGAGATTACTTATACAGATACTAGAAAAATTTTGTAAAACATCTCGATGGATCGCCTGAAGCCTTAGAGTTTCAACAGACCTGAACAACTTCCTTAATAGCAACATCACTATCAAAAACATATTACAAATGAGTGTCTCTTCATAAGAATAGCAGAGATTCGAACAAATTAGCAGTTAAAGCACAACATACAAAATTAGATGTTATTGCCTCCATTCTCGAACATTTGTTCCTAAAATTAAAAAAAAACAAAGGGAATCTGAATAATGTGATAATCTACATCTTTTATTGTTTCATTTATGTACAATGGAAAAAAAGAAAATCTCTTCTCTTCTTATCATTGTATTGCCACTATAATACGCCTACATGCGTGCCTCTTCCATCTTTTATTCTATTATATCTAATTATATCTTAAAACGATTAGTCACGATGATGTGCTAGCGCGTACATTTTCTAAAATATAAACAGTATGCTATACATTTGTATCTCTGGATCTTGTACCTACACAAAAGTCTCTTCTTCTTTCACCAAAATATGGAATGTAAATCACTATTGTTTAAATCTGTTAACTTTTAGGAACGACAAACCTTTGTATGTTTTTAAAAAAAGTTTGGCAAACTTTTTATCAATTTAAAATGATGCTCAATTACGAAGAACAAGAAGAGAAATCAATAAATGTTTTATTACAGACATTTCGTTCCATTTTGACAAAAGATGTTGAAAAAATGAAAGATTATATTATCGACGAGTTTATTCTTTCAAATTAAAATTGTTTGAAAAGAATCAAGTTATATAAAGAGGATAGCAGATTATTTGTATTAAAATTTCCAGTTATTAAACACAGTATCTATTAAGAATACTTTTCAAAAATCGATTGTAAACTAGCGACTCCACTATATTATTATCATTAATAGTTATATTTAAATCAAACAATCACTAGAATAATATTCTCTATCAATTCATATTTTATTTAATTAATTAAATTTTCTTTCAATATATAGTTTTGTTGCTAAGAAACAAAAATATAAATCAATGTTATATTATGGTTAATATCTTGTTGCTAATTTCTCTGTTCATTTGTGTTAGTTTTTTAATAGAAATCAAACAAAAATGGTTGTTGGACAGAATGGTGCAAATCAACAAGAAGAATCAGTATATAATTTAATCCCTCGTACTCAAGTTCGTCCACCAAAACCACATCGGTAAAAAATCTTCTTCTTCTTCTTTTTTTTTCCTTTTATTCTATTTTATTAATTAATTATTTCATTAGTTATGAATCAAAATTTAAATCTAATGTTCAAGGATCATTTAAAGATGGTAAATATGAACATAAAACAATGGGTTATGCTGAAGAACCATTACCTGATCCACAACAATTTCTTAAAAAAAATTCAAATGATAAAAAAACAACAAATTCTTCTGTTTGTAAGTTTTATTTTTTTTTCCAAAACATCAAAATTTTTCTTAATATTAGCAAAAGAATCATCATCAAATAGAGATCATTCTCAACGTAAACCACCTGTTCCAAGTATTCGTGATGCACCTAAAATGGGTGTACGAACAGAAAAAAATTTTATTCAAGCAAATGCACTTGATGTTGTTATGACTGTACCAAAAAAACCGGAAAAAAATATTGTTGATGATCGATTTGGAGATAAATATCCAATTGATCCAAGTGGTTTAGCACCACATTATGTATTTAAAAAAGTATGGTTTTTTTTTTTTATAAAGTTTTTAATCGATTATTTCTTTAATAATTATAAATTTTAGAATTTTGGTGAAGTACCTGTTTATATAAAAGCACGTCGAGATGATATGGAAAAAGCTAAACAAGAATATCAAACTTATGTTTCAGATTATTTTCGTCGTGGAGCAATGCGTGAAATGGATGATAATGAACGACAAATAATTATTGATGGTTTATTTGAAATTTTGTTTTTTTTTATTTTAATTAATTTATCTTTTGAAAATTTAGGTTTAAAAAAACAATGGGAAGATGTTCATCATGACTATCAAACACTTTCAGTTCTTATTGATACAATTCCTAAACGATTACATAAAGAACGTCTTGAACATCAAATGAAATTACTTGAAAAAGATATTGATTTACTTGAAAAACATCAAGTTATTTATATTGCAGATTAAATAAACTATATTTTCATTTTTTCTATATCTCTAATTTTTCTTAATCAATAATAAGAAATTCTCATTTATTATGTGTATGTATTTTAATTAGAAAATTAAGTAGATTATCTACCAATCATTTGAAATATAAATTTGAAAAAAAACATTCGACATTTAATTAGATATAATCTTGAGGGTGTGGTGAGGGTTTTATATATTGCATAAAAAAAACATGTAATATACTTCGTAGAAATTAATTATAATCATTTATAATGGAAAAAAGGTAATTCCATTTCGTTCTTGTTTTTTTATTCTACGGACATCGGTCAAAGAAGTCTGTTTCGAATTCCAATCTCTTTGAAAAAGATCACATGTTCGGAAAAGAAAAGAATTGGTTTCTTTTATTTTATTTTCTAAGATCTATCGTTCATGGCTGCATTCTACACTATTATTAAAAAAACTCTAACTGAATGTACAAGAAGAGATGCTACACTCAACGACTTAAAAGGTACTATATGAATAAATAGTCTTCTATATTGAAAAACATACATCAAAATTCATCCCGAAAATCTGATTAGTTGACCGAATGTTCGGAAGAGCAAGGACAAACTCAATGGAAAATTAATCAAAAGAAATAGGATTAGTCTTATGTTGAATAATTATGAAAGGATTTGATATATATGAACAAACGATAGAAGATCTATTAGTATCAATAAAGGTGTAATCTCATCCTGCTATCCAAAATAAAAAGATGAAGTCATGACTTAGCGATGGGGAGGTTTGAATATTTTTTTTGAGGACATGATAATCCATCGCTTTCGGACCTCACTTTCATATTTTTTTACAAGTATTATTTCTATTGAAACAAAATTGATGTTGAGTAATTACTCGATATATACAATGATATTTAGCATCTATTATAACATATTTTCTTATATTATTTGTCATATAAAATGTTATTACACAATCTCAATCTTATTTGAATGTAACAAATACATAATATCTTCTAATAACACATAGTAGTTGAAAATTAATAGTTTATCTATTTACATTGAGTCTAATATTAGTGTGATTGAATACAATTTCATCCACAGTAAATCATAATCACTTATTTATTTTATATTGCGACTAGTATCAAAGAAAAAATAAAAGAATTATGATATTTCATTGTTTGTAGTCGATTCAATCTTTATTCTTTGATTAGAGATTTAGACAAAAATCAAAGTATATTTTAAAACGTGTTTATCATTTGATATTCATATTGTTCTTTTCTAACAAAAAATCGCATAATGTATGTTATCAAAAACTCATTCAAATTTTCCGAAGTCATAAAATACCTTAGCAGTTTTCATGAACCCACTATATGAACCACACAGTTGCTAGTATATCAGTAGGTCAGCCAGCTCTTTCTTATACAATAAGGGATACTACAATAAAAAAAAACTATATTATATTCGCTTGAATTCAGTCAAATAAAATTGATTTTTTGGTTAGTATTAGACGGATGCCCAAAATCTTTTTTTTTTCATACGACTGAGGCAACCAAAGACTTTTTATGTGTTGATGAGTAATTGAATGTATATGCAGAATATTTCATAGATAATTTATGTTGTTATCTTATAAAAGCACAATAAGAAATTAAAACAATCGTCTAGAATATTTTAACATTAATATAAATAGAACAAATTTTAGACGTAATTCGAAAAATTTATTCTATTTGTATTAATATTATATCATTCATGATATTTGTTTTAATTTCTTATCATAATCTTTGATAACAAAAAATTATCTATAAAATATTCCATATATATTTTTGTCACTTGACGACAGATAAGAATTCTTTATCAATATCAATAATATCACTTAATAGTAGTCTTATTCGTATGAAGAAAAAAATAACCAAAAACTCAATTCATCTAACGAAATTTACACGAATATATTCGAATTTTGTACATGAGAAAATAATTTTTCATTTAAAATAAAATTCTCTTAAATTTTTCATAAGAATATTAAATCTCAAAATAAAAACCAAGCCCTTATACTTATATTACAAAATACAAGATAAAATAATAAAATTAAACCGAATAATGTATATATACATACAAACACGGACACACACACACATACACGCGCACATAAAGTTAGTAAAATAACTCGATTACATTTAACATGATAAAACACGAAAAATAAAAGAGCCGACATTGATTGTCAGAAAATGACAGTTTATAATAACCGACTGATAATAATATCACACGAAATACACATTAACATTTTTTTTTTTTGTTTTTCAATAAGACTTTTTAAGTCTTTAATATATATATATATATTACATTAGAAAAGATATAGCACCATAAAATTAATATTTTGATGAAAGAATATTAATAAGAAGTATATGTGGTAAAAATGAATTTAATTCTGATCGAAGATTAGCATGAATAATTCGAATATCACCGGTCCATTGATGACATAATGTTGTTAACATTAAACGTTGTTTATTTCCACATGCTGGTGATTGATCAAGTAATTGTTCAAAATAATTTATTTTATTTTGATTAGATGAAAGAAATTTAATTAAAATTGAATATGCATCTAATGAAAGTATTGATGATGGTGTTGGTGATGATAATGTTTGTGGAATTTGTGTTAAAAAAAGAAAATCACATGGAGAATTTGATTCAAGAAAATATTTCATTTGTTGACGTTTACGTGGTGGAAGTGATGATGATGGAAGAAGATCAATATATGTATTTGATGGAATTATTTCTGAAGAACTATATAAAAACATAATTAATAAATAGAATTTTAGAAAAAAAATAAATAAATTTTTCGTACTTTATTTGATTTTGTTGTAATTTCTCGGATATTAAATTTTGATTAATTGATGTTGAAAATGTTTTTGAAGATGATAAACTATTTAATTTAATTTGATTTTTTTCTTTTCGCATTTGTATTATTAAATCTCTACATTGAGAAAATTGTGGTGAATTACGTAAACAATATGGATAATTTGAATCTTTTAAATATCTTTGAATACTTAAATAATATGAACGAAGGGTTTCAGGATCATATCTTAAACCTTTACGTGTTCGAATTAATGTTAAATAATCTATTAAATATTGTCTCATCATATCTGGATCAATATCAATAAGTGATGTTGATATTAAATTATAATTACGTTTTAAAAATCTACGAAAACGACGAACATCTTGACGAGTTTTTAATTTTGTATTACCAAGACTACGACGTAATGGAGTATGCATTTCATAATGAAAGGTTGAATCAAACTAAAACAAGAGAATAATATTATTTTATTGCTTTTCAGAATTTAATAAAATGTCATTAAAGATAAACTAAATTATTTAACATATAGTTTTATCATCATAAAAAAGAAAACCTTATTTTTATATTGATCTAATTATATATTAAGGACATAAAGAATGAGAAAAAAAAACACAACTATTCTCCTACCTTTGTACACATAGTTTTTTTTTTTAATAATTAAAAATTCAAGATTTCACTAGAAAACACAAAAGTTATTTATTACTTATTAAAGAAATGTATTCTTTATAATCTTACTCACGAATTTTTATTATTCGTAGCATATATTATTATTATAGTTTACTATGCCTTACAATTTTTCTTTGCGGCAAATTCAGAAAGAATTCTTTTTTTTTTTTCTCTCGTCTTTTTTTTTTTACTCCAATGACTGAGCACGTTCTTATTGTTATTTGTTTTTTTATTCTATGCATACAAACTAAATTCATTGAAGCAAACAAAGAGAATTTATTTGTATTAATATATATATGAATTTTTAAACCAATCATTGTTTTTGACTGATTGAAATGATTTAGATAACCGGATGTTATTATCATAGGAATGATAATGAATATTTATCAGAAATTTTTGTTTTTTTTTCTTAGTACATTTTTATTAATGTATGTTATTCAAATAATTGATAGAAATTTAGTACGAAATATACGATTCTTAAAACGATGTTATTAAGTAGAAATTTATTATTCATTTGTTCTATTTTTATTCTACAGGTAAACTTAATGAGAGTCTTTATATAGATACTAAATTGTGTAATAAGATTAAGAATAAATAAATGAATAAATAAATAAATAAATCCTAATAATCTTTTATTTAACATATAGAATTTATTATAATTCTATATTATATTTTTTTGAATTTAGCGGCATTTCATTACTATCGTATTAACAATTATAGAAATATTAAAATAGAATAATATTATTATCTTATATATATATATCTTCAAAGGATATATATATTTATTCTTTATTCATCCAATAGAAAAAAAAAATCTTATTAATAACTATTCTTTATTTTTAAATTCATAACATATTTATGATGAGTTCAAATATTAGATGAATAAAATTATTTGTCTTTTATCTGTACTCTTTTAGTATAAATTTATTAGTAATATAAATATATAAAAAAAAATATTAAATATCTATAAATGTATTTACGATTTTACTTCCTGAGACTTTCGTTCTTATCAAAAAATTTCCAATAATGAATCATAAAAATATTTAAAAAAGTTTTTGACTCATTATTTGATCTTTCGATAATATCTTTTTATGTTATTAGAAGAAAATAAATGTAATGTACGTCATCATATCTTATTTGATACTCTCATATAATGTCTACAAATCAATGTAACTATCTAATATATTATTTAAAAGAAAAAATAAAATCTCTTACCTCATCTGTTTTAGTTGTTTGATTAGAAAATTGTCCAAGATTTGTTGATATTAATTTATTTCGTTTTTCTGTTTGATATAATGATATTGATTCATCTAATGAATCTTTACTAGTTGATGATGATGGTGGAGTTTCAATTGTATAAAATCCAGTCATATTTACTTTAACTTTTTATTTAATCTATATTTATAGAAACAATATTTTTTTAGTTATACACAGTTAATTTATATAGGCTATGAATAGATGACTTTGAAAAAAACAAATGATATAAATAGACAACAAAAGAATGACGACAACGGCATGTATGCATATGTGTGTGAGTCTTTTGAGTAGTGATGATAGTAATCTAGTATATATGTCTTTCTCTTGTTTCTTTCGCGTGCTCGACAAACGGATGATGGCTTGTTATTGCATGCATATACATTATCGTAGCACAAAAAAAAAACACAGAAGAAAAGAAACATAACCAAGAAAAGAGAAAAAGAAAAAGGCAGAAAAAAAAAGGCAAATATTATAACGAATAAAAAGAACGAAACAACGGACGCACCTTGTTACATACAATGACGTTCGTAGTTGATTTTGTACTACTCACATGTGCAGACTTAAACGAAGATATAATATCATTTGACTACTGTATTTATTTTTCTAGATTATTTTCTCTAAGGAAAAAGAAAAAAAGAAAAATTATTTTATTATTTCTCTTTTTTTCTTTATTTTTTTTTTTTATAGTTGTCATAAAAAAAAAAGTCTTTATGCGTACCTTTTTCTTTTTCTTTTTATCTAAGTAAATATGTTTTTGCCATTATGTATATTGCATTTCTTTTAAGTACACATACAATATATGAGTTGACAATTTTGATCAATAAATGATCGATCAAATAAAAAAAAAAGAAAACGAAAGAGAATTATATTTATTTAAGAAAAAATAAAGCGGAATCTGAAGAATGTTAGAAAAACAATCAAATTGATCAGCTGTACGAGAAAATAAATCTATTTTTAATGATATATTAGCTTTTTTTTTTTCTTTTCTTTATTTGATTTTGATTAATTGATAATGATAATCTTTTGGTTTTTGTTGAGTGATATGTAATATAAAATATTCTATATATTTTTTTCAATAGATGCTAAAAATAGAAATTAGATTTGTGTTTTTTTTTTCTTTCTTAAAATAAAATTAACCTGTTTAGATTCATTTTCGAAATAACTTTGTAGAAAGGGTCATGACTATTTGATAATAATATCAGATATGAAAAGGGCAAAAGCACGTGCAAATATTAAATGAAGAAAAAAATAACAAAAATCATCATTCAATGAAGGTTTTTTTTCTTTGTATTATTTATCTAAATGTTATATGACAAGCATTTATTTTTTGTATAAAATATAATTATTCATGTACAAATATAACATATTAAGTTATTTTTAAATATTATAAAATAATAAATGCAATTAGATATATATATATATATAACTATTTAGATATACATTAAGCAAAATATAGTATTTAAAAAATATAAAATATCAGGTGGTCAATGTACTTTTATCTTGATTATTTCAGCTGAGATGTTATATATCTATCTTATTGACAAAAGGAATGTTAAAAATTTGTATGAAAAAGACAAAAAGAAAAAAAGAAATAATAAAATTGTTATTTGTTTGACGAAATTATTGCTATTTTAAGTGTAGTTTAGTATAAATCTTTATTTTTTGGATATAAATAGATGTACGTTTTTAAATTAAAATGAAATAAAAATTGACTAATTTTATTTTTTATATAAAAGATATCGTAAGAAAATTTCTTATGAATGGTGTAAGATATTATTCGTTATGTAAAGTAATTACTCAACATGAATTTTGTTTCAATAGAAATAATATTTGTAAAAACATATGAAAATGAGGTCCGAAAGCAATGGATTATCATGTTTCTTCTGAAAATATCAACCTCCCATCGCTACCTCATGACCTCATTTTTTGTATAAATTGGATAATTTATAATGAATATCGACTTTTTGTATTTATTTTTTCTCACTCTTTGAAATATTTTATTGAAAATTAGTGAGGGCAATTCAGAAATATCAGCGTCATAGAATACTCAAAGAAATTTTCCTGAGATTTTTGAAAGGATTTTTTTCTTTTAAAACAAAGTTGAAGAATCATTAAAAAGCACAGAAAATAGAGCATAATTTCTTTCTATTATTACATGAAAAAAGAGAACTTCCTTGGTCTTTCTATAAGGAAATAAAATAGTGACGAAACCACCTTTGGATTGCCTTAAGTGTATACACGATATTTGTAGTGAATGATATAAAAAATATTTTTAAAAGAGTATTTTGCTTGTGATATAAATTGTGAATTAGCAATATGTTCATGCTGAATAGTTCCATAAAACTAATAATCAATCAAAAAATTAAGCTATTGTAGTTTTTGAATCACTTTTTATCGATAAAACGATAAAATTCGTAGTCTTTTTTTGTAATCTTCTTTGTAGACCAGACCAAAACAATAGAAACGGTCAGATTCGAATCGCAACCAGAATATCGATTTGATTTTACGGAAAGAAAATGGATACTAACCATTTCGATACAATTCTTCAAATAAAAGATCTAATCACAAGTCAAAACTAGCCATCTTCGCCTATGTTCAACCATAAATTACCACAATAACGATTTATTTTTCAAAAAATCATTCATAATAGATATATATCCAGCTCTATACAGATAAAATAAATACAAAATTGAAAGAACTATGAAAACCTTAAGCTGATAAAATCAATGGATCATTTTTGATTTATTCTACATTTTCACAGTGAAATGATTTCGTTTAAATCTAACTATATCAATATCATATTAATCACTTGTATAAGGTATTGTCATAATCGATTCAACTCAACAGCAGCTATACTGAATCAATGATAGATCAAAAGTTTTAGTCCTTACAAAATTGAACTCTCTACAAATTTTCAAATATTAGTTTATGAAAGCTCTGAAAAATATCAGCATCACTCATTAAGAAATTTTTTGATTATCACATATTTTTACCTCACTGTTTTATACTAGTAAGCAAATATTTCTACAAATATCTATTCAAAATTTCACTAATTATTTCCTCAAAAAATGTCTATATCTTCAGATATTCATATGATAAAGACATCTTGAAAGAATGTCACATTTCGACTCGCGAAAATAGAATCAATACAACTAATATTAAACAATAGAACTTGTATTTTATTAATTAAAATAATTTAGAAAAAAAAATTTAGTAGTATTATTTTTGACAAAAAATGAAGTCATGGAGTAGCGATGGGAGGTTGATATTTTTAGTTAAAACATGATAACCCATTGCTTTCGGACCTCATTTTCATATGTTTTTACAAATATTATTTCTATTGAAACAAAATTCATGTTGAGTAATTACTTCACATAACGAATAATATCTTGCATCATTCATAAGAAATTTTTTTATATTATTTATCATGTCAAATGATATTACTCAATCTCAATTTGTTTTCAATTTAACAACTATATCAATTCTAATATTATATGAAGGTCCGAAAGTAATGGTTTATCATACACATTGAACCAATCTAACTTCACCATTACTAAATCATGACCTTTTTTTATTGATATGATTATATGAAAAATGTTAGTTATATGTATTGTCATTCTCTATTAAAGATAATTTTACAAAAACATGTCAAGAAGAAAGAAAATGCAGTTGTTTGAAACTAATATAAAATAAAATGTAAATAGAATTTTTTGATTTTTTTCTGTTTGTTTTTAACGATTATTATAAGTATAAATCTTGTTATGAATAAGAAATAAATATATACGTTTTTTTCTCAAGTTATCGTTACTTTAAATTTACTTCATGTATTTTGACGGTTAAATAAATTTGAGTGGTCTTTCATTTCAATTATATTATATATTATTAATTATGATTCTCGACTTAATACTTAATGTATATTTTCAATTATTTGAAGATCTGTCAGCTGTATTGCAGATGATTGTTAACAAAAACAAACAACAGAAAAAAAATGAAAAATTCTACTTATATTTTATTTTGTATCAGATTCAAATAAACTACTTTAAATACCAACATTTTCTTTATTTTCCTCTATATTAATTGAAAAGTTGTGAGAGTAAATTTAAAATTTCTTAGTCATTCTGTATGCTTTCTTCTATATTTTGACAAGTTAGCTTTGATCTACACTCTGCTTTATACTTTATAAAATTGAGCCATATTACAGTTGAGTTGCTCTGCATTTTTATTCTTGTTTGCATATTTTCTGACATTTGTTAAGGTGTTTCAGAAATACAACAAAAGCGAAAACATTTATCTTTTCTTTTTTCACAAATAGTGAATTTCATTAATATAATTATACATATACATACATATGAAATACCTTAGAATCAAAGGAATCACACAAAGAGAATAAGCGAAAACGGAAAGAACGAGAGTAATATATAGTGCATTTGATGCTCTATAGGAGAGAACCAATATTATTTCTACGTAATGAAACAAACGAAAAAATGAAGAATAGTAAAAGAGAAAAACATTTATTCTATGATATATTATCATGTAAATTATAGTGTAGCAGTCAAACCATTTATCCCTATAATCTATCTTTTTTTTTATCAATCTCGTAGGTATTGATTGTGGAGATAGTCAAATCTACTGTTTCTTAGCTTAGTAAATAGATTAACTCAACTTCATATTACACCCACATTTTGACGAGCTAGCGATCGGTCGCGTCTTTTCGTCTTCTTTTGATAAAAGTGCTACTATATCGAATCTTACGATTTCTTGTATACACTATTAGTGGAACTTATTTTACCTGGTTTACCTGTTGTATATTGTGATTTGTTGATCGAATTTTCAAAGTGTTATTTGGTTTTGATCATCTGGTGACCTAATTAACTTTAAAGTTAATTAGATATTTATTTATCTATTGATTTATTTATTAATTAAATTACATCATTTTATATTCATTCACTGATAAACTTTCTCTCTTTTGGTGGATAAATGCCTCCAAAGAAAGGAGGTGGGGGTGGTGCAGCCAAACGGACTAGTCTTCCGAATGACAAAGCACAAAGGCCGGCAACGCAGACACAAAGGCCAACAACAACACAATTGACAAATTATACTACAGCTGGCATTAATACATTGGCTGGCAAGACCAACCAATCAAAATTCTCAATTGCTCCCCTGATAGTTGAAGGTGCAAAATTGAACAAAATGCAACTGAACGACCTGATCAAGGAACAACTGAAGGACATCAAAATTGCTAATATCCAACTTAGTAGATCAGGCAGTTTTACATTATACGCAAGTGATGTGAGTTCATTTAATCGTATATTAAATGAGTTAACACCAATTCTTGCAACAAATGGTCAGGCATCAACTAAGATATATGTACCTCGCTCCATTCAGAGAGTACAAGATACCGAAAAAGTCGCTTTTGTTAAAAGAGTAGACTTAGAAATTCCAGAAAGTCGAATAACTGAAGCATTAAAGGACGTGGGACTTAATGCTATTGATGTTACCCGACTTACTAATAGAGATCAAAATAAGCCGACCACAACAGTTAAAATAACATTTTACGACCCACAAAATCGTAATACATTTATACATACTGGTCTACAAGTGGATTCTATGCATTTCACAGCAGAACCAGCATCACAGAACACCAAACCGGTCCAATGCTACTTATGCCTCAAATACAACCATGTTGCAAAGTACTGTAAGTCGAAGGATCAGTTATGTGCTCGATGCGGTGGTAATCACCGAGTTGAACACTGTACTGCTGCTGCTGACTTACTAAAATGTACAAATTGTAATGGGGCACACTTAGCTACATCAAATACTTGCCCAAAATACCAAGAGCAAGAGAAGCGATTGCTTGATCTGGTCAATCAATATGCATCAACAAATAAATTACCGTCAACGGTGCCAGCATTAAACAATCCAAATGAATTTCCACCACTACCAAGCTCATATCAACGACAACATGATCAATCACAAAATAATATGCTTGAAGAACTAGTTAATGCTTTAACAAGTAAAATGGAAAAGATTATGGAAGAAACCGCAACGCGGCTATTCAAATCACTTCAACAGAGAATTATCAAATTAGAAAAATCAATCTTAACCAAAGACAATATTGTTAAAGACGATTATGAAACACTTGACTCTGATTCATCTGAAGAAGAAAGTCAAGTTGCGAAGCATATGAAGAAAATGCAAAAGCAAAGATTAGACCAAAGCAAAACGAATCTTCAAAACATGAACACATCAAATACACCAAGTGATATTGCAACCACATCAACCATACCATCTAACAACACATCAGCTAAAACAACAACAATCGAAAGTGACATCGTTATGAAACCACCACGAAAACAAAAAGCCACAACGAAGCCAGCAAAGAGAACACGTTCTCCCAACAGCTCATTAGAATCATCGACAGTAGACAACAAAGATTTAAAGTCAAATAACAACGATGATCACATTATGTCACATTAATATTAACACCATCATTAAACACAAAGACGAACTCTTAGCCAGATTCTCCAAATACGACGTCATTTCTGTGAATGAAACTAACCTGAAGAAGGAGCGCACGTTCTCTCTATTGGGTTATAACATTTACAGGAATGATCGAGTAGGAAAGTCTGGTGGCGGAGTATTATTAGCAGTGAAACATCACATTAAATGTCGAGAAGTGCTGAACAAGACAACACAAAATAAAAATGAAGTTATAGCAGTGGAGATTGAAACAAAAAATTTCAAATCAATACTGATATCCTCCATTTATGTTCCTCCAACAGCAAAAATCGATCTTAGTGTTTTTCACGAGCTATACAACATCAACAACAACTGCATTATCGTAGGTGACATTAACGCAACACTTCATCAAATGGGATCAGTAAGAGCCAATGTGAGAGGAAGACAGCTGCAAGAATTGTTTAAGGAAGGATTTATTGAAGGTGTCGATGATGATATTCCTACATTTGAGAAAAACGACTATGAAGTCAAGCTCGACTGGATCTTAGGCAGTCAGCCACTTCTATCGTTCATATCAAATATAGAAACACACCCACCAATTGGTACATCATGCGGACACAAACCATTAACCTTCAACATCTCGGATGCAGCGGAACCAAGACCACCGTCTCCAAGACTGTCATTCAATTTTAAAGCAGCAAAATGGTTATTATTCAGAAGTAAATTAGACCAACAACTAATATTGTGGGACAGTAATCGTCGATTGGATTCATCATTAGATATAGAAGAATATACGTCGTTTATTACCAACTCCATATTGGTAGCAACGAAAGAAGCCATTCCATCAGTTAAACAAAAGAATACATCATATTCACCAAGTGAGACATCGAAAAACTTGATAAAATTAAAACATCAAGCTTATAGAAGATGGAAGAAGACTGGAGATTATATGGACAAACATCATTATTATAACTCCAAGATCTTACTAACAAACTCACTTAGAAATGACAGAAGACACAACTTTAACGAGTTAATGTCTTCATTATGTCAGAAGAAAATGTATTCAGATGCTGTTTGGCGAACGGTACGCAAATTCCACAACAAACGGATTAAGCAAACCTATGCAAACGTCATGAAATACAACAACATCACAGCAACATCAGATAGAGAGAAGGCAGACCTATTTGCAGATTATTTCCAAAATGAAGTCTACTCTCAATCTACTGATACATCGCCATTTCATGACCAAGTAACTCGTCAAGCAAGCATCATTAAAAATGGATATATAGCCAAATCGAACAAAACCAGATGGAAGCCAATCACTGTTAAAGAAGTTAAATCTCATCTTAAGCAGCTTCGAAACAGCTCCACTGGTCCAGACAACATTCACAACAGGTGTCTTAAGAATTATTCAGAATCACTTGTCCAGCATCTAACCAATCTGTACAATCTGATTCTGAAGAAGGGTTATATTCCAGAACGGTGGAAACAGGCAAACATTATTCTTCTATTAAAGCCGAAGAAAGACAAGCAACATCCGTCAAGTTATCGGCCGATTAGTCTCCTTAGTTGCCTCGGCAAACTACTGGAGAAAATAATCAAGCAACGTCTAATGATTGAACTTAATCGACGAAACATCTTACCACAACATCAGGCAGGCTTTAGACCAGGCAAAAGCACTATCTACAATATAGTAAGATTAGAACGATATGCCGATGGTAAGCTTAGATGTGATCGTCGAAAGCTCCACTCGGCTGTCGTACTATTCGATATTAAAGCGGCTTTTGACTCGGTATGGCATGATGGTCTAATTTACAAACTTAATGATCTACGTCTTCCTCGTTACATTGTCCAATATTTGATCTCATTCTTACACAACAGAACTGCGGCAATTGAAATTGAAAATGTATTATCACGTCCATTCAATCTTATGAGCGGTACTCCACAAGGATCTCCGTTATCACCATTACTATACATCATATTCACGGCAGATTCGATGAATGGAATACCGACTCATACGGAACACGGGTTATTCGCCGATGATACCGCTCTATGGACATCTGGAAATTCCATCAAAACTCTATCTTCCAGATTGCAACAATCCATAGATGAATTCGAGAGTTGGTGCCAGTCATGGAAGCTCCAACTCCAACCAACAAAAACCGAACTGGTCCATTTCAGTATACACCCAAGGAAGAAGTACAAGAATCCAGTGGAGGTAACAGTTAGCAACACTACCATCAAACCACTCGATCATACAAGATACTTGGGTGTGATTATGGACAAACAACTAAAATGGCGAAGACATCTCGACCATATCGAAAGCAAGATTGGTCCACGGATCAGTCTTCTCCGATATCTGTCGAGAACGGCATATGAACCCAATATGAAGACGATGATAAACATCTTCAAATCAATTGTCCGTACAGTAATTATATATGGTTATCCTGTATTACTGACTGCTGATCAAAAAATATGGAACCGATTGCAGATCATGCAAAACAAAGCACTTCGAGCTGCACTCGGTCTACCCATATATACATCAGTAGACTACATTCACAACATCAGTAATGTGCCTAAAATTAAAGATTATGCAATTGGATCACTACACAAGTCAATCCAAACGGCAACCATGAATAATGATATTGTATTAAAAACTCATTTGCAAGATATTTCTAATGCAATTTAAAAACAACACCTACTATGTTATATATATGATCAACATCGATATACTAGACCAATGATGGGTCAATAAAATTCACATGGAAAATGTTATACGGGAATCGATCATTACGAACCTGATATTACATTTACCCATATATTATTTTATTATACAATATGACAATGGATCAATTTATTGGCTTATTCGTGGTCTGGTATTCATTTAATACATTGACTCTGCTTCATTCTCATATCCAATATGAGGTGAAGTAGGTTTACCGACTTATTCCAACGACATCGATTTATGTCTTTCATTTACCCTGCTTCATTTTCATATTCAATACGAGGTGAAGTAGGTTTACCGGCTTATTCCAACAATATCGATTTATGTCTCTCATTTACCCTGCTTCACTTCCATATCCAATATGAGGTGAGGCAGGTTCATCGGCTTATTCCAACAACATCGATTTACGTATTACATTTACTTCACTCCATCATCATATTCAATATGAAACGAAATCAAGTAAATGGCTTCTTCGTATCAACATCATTAACACTTTTCTCTCGCTCGTCTCCTTCTTCATATCTAATATGAGAAGGAGTCTATTTTCTTGCTTGTTCGATGATTCAATATCATCATAGTCTATTTTTTAAGGCTTATATTGTGTTTTCCTCATATATACTTTTTCACTCTCCATATTATGTTCTATTTCATTTATTCTATACCATTTCTCTCTCGAGACATAAGACAACTGTCACGCGTCTCGTCGTTGTTTTTCGCTTCCAGCCTTGTGTAACATCGGTTGTGGAAATGTAACGGTACTGTTTTATTTTAATAAACTAAATTAAGGCTTTGATTCCAAAAAAAAAAAAACTGTTTCTTAGATTATCATTCTCCTTATAAGATGTTCTTACAATAATGATAGAACAATCAGGAATCATTATCATTAAATTTTAATAATACATTCATTTTATTCTTTCTAATTTTTTCTGCAATTATATTCAATGCACAATACAAAAGATAATAATAATATACCATAAGAATCAAATTTCGTAATACTGATAGGAAAATATCAAGAAAAGAATAAAAATATAAAGCATTTAATGTTCTATCCAACTGCAATATGACTCAGTTTTTATCATATTATTAAAACAATAAAACCAGTGAATTTTTAAAATTTTCTATTAATGGTTAATGTAATCCATTAATTTCTACTAACAATCTAAATTTCATTGAATTTGAACAGCTTTATGAAAAATCTTAATGTTCTTTAAAAATTTCGACAATGATGCAATATTATTTGAAATAGTTTCTATAGAAATTCGACAAATACTTGTCTCTATATCATATGCAGAAGATAATTCAATCGATAATCATCAATTGTGAATGATTAATATATGTATCGAAACTAAAGTTACCTTTTCATAGATGAAATATTCATTTGAAAAAGTTATTTTCTTAATGGATTTATGATGAAAATTTTCACAAAATTCCATATCATATTACCCTGATTGCTGGAAATTTTTTTTTCGAATAATAATTCATTATCAAAGATTAAAGTGAGAAGAAAAAAAACGAGAGCCAAATATTAATTCAAATATGATAATTTTTGAAAAGAAAAATAGGTCAAAATATTTTTCTATGCAAGGTCATAGTATAGATTACTGGATTCTCTTTTTTTTCTTTCAGATAAAAGCAAATGTGTATAAATAAAATATTAACAATATACCAAAATAGAATTTTTTTTTGACGCAATATGAATATTGTGTTTGATATGTTTCAGTTGATTTAAAATAAACGAAAAATTAGTAATAAAAACAATATAACAAAAGGATACGTAATTATGATTTGCACTAATACAATTGAAATCCCATTTTTAATATGCTCCTATTCACTCAAAGTATGCCTTTATGCATGAATAATACACCAGTTATAATAATCTATACAAAAAGCACCTAAGCAGATAGAATGAGAATTATATAAGCTTGTCGATTACTG
The DNA here is from genome assembly GCA_022393335.1 of Macrotrachela quadricornifera. NCBI lineage: Eukaryota > Metazoa > Rotifera > Eurotatoria > Philodinida > Philodinidae > Macrotrachela > Macrotrachela quadricornifera. Next base: position 401,310 of record JAJEKB010021268.1, on the reverse strand, counting down.
AGAGAGTATAAACATATCGAGTACTAAACGATCATCTCATTTATTCAAGGTATGATGAATGAATAATATTTCTAAGTTTTGTTTTCGAGAAAATAGGTATAGAGATAAATGAATAGAATATTATACTTGAAGATCTATTTTAATAATAATATTTTCACATAGTGTGAGTTAGATTTCGTTTCTTTGTAGGCAAGTATTGCATTGAGTTTTATCATCGAATCTAAATATATATTTAATAATTTATTAAGTAGAGAGGAGTTTTCTGAAAAATTAAAGACAAGAAATCTGATATATCCTCAGATCAATATCAGTAGATCAGATTTCATCAAACGAGTTTGAAATATGATTTCATACGACGATCAAATGTAAACAGATATTTTCTTCCGAAGTTCGATGACGGATAGTGTTTTCAAAATGTGTTATATTTGATTCGATTTGATATTACCAATACTGAAAAATCATCAGAAACTGCCGTGCCAAATAAATATTGTATAAGATTTCACTATAAAATTTGTCTTATTTCGTCGTGCTATACTCGATCTACTGAAATCAATGATTTTGTTAGAGGTAACTATGTCAGTAGGGTTCTATCGAATATGAATTGTTTCGCTTAAATAGCTATCTGAATATCTGATGTCGTATTATTTCGATATTAGGATCGTCTGCCTTCGATGATAGGATTCTTATTGGTATTGAGATCAAAGTCAAGAAAAGTGAGTTTTGAATCGCATTAATTCTAAATTCGTCTATACTATGTACACTAAATCTGTAGTCATTGTTTTTACTAAATGTAACATTAGCTTTTGCAATCATTCTATGTTTATCTTTTGTTCTATGATGTATAACTTCTTGAGGTCTATGTGAACATTATACCTGAGAAATCTTCAACTCTATCTAGACGGATAATCTGTAAGTATTTCAAGACTATACGAACATAATAGATCTAACTTATTCAGGACTATCGAAGTGATGTATTCAGAAGTTTTTATGGATCACCTTCAAATAAAATTCATAAATTAAGGAAATATTGTATACATTTGATGGAAGCGATTGGCAAACAGGTTCAATACATTTTTCCTATTCTGCGCAACTATTCAAAATTTAAAACAAACTTGAAGTGGTAAGATCTTCTACGATGAAGCACAATTCTATAAAACTTATTTTAAGTTAATCCGTTCGAAGTTAAATGAATTCTATATGATCGAGCAGAATTTTTTCTAAAGTAACCTAATGTAGAATCAGAAAGTTAGAATTTAATCAAACTCGACTACATCTTTTCTAAATCTTGCATCTTTCAGACTATTTACATAACATACCGATTGACGAAACAAATCAATGTCATGATATCAGATACAATCGTTTTTCATAGCTGATAATCATGCTGATCAAATCTTTTTTCATATTCGAATAGAATATACTCCATTGCATGTAATCACATAAAATTCTTATTGATCGTGATTGTAATTCAGTCGATAGTGAGCAAACAACCACAATATAGAATATATTTTTGAATACAAATTCTTTTAGATGTTTTCAGTACAAATTAGTTGAGAAATACCCTAAAGTCTGATACCAACATGGTAGCTACCGCACTAATTGAGTTAATTGTCCTAAAGTACACTGATTGGTGTATCGAGACTATTGATTGTCATAATCCATTTTGAATTACATGAAAAAATATCATCTCGTCGCACGAGTAATCTATTTGATTTGTTTTTTTTTATATAAAAAGATTATACTGCACATCACGGAAGCTTATACATCGAAGTTGAAATACACAATTAAATCACAAAACAACAAGCAATAAAAATGCATCAGGCATGGATCGTTGTCTACCTCACAACTGTTATCATTGTGAATCGTGGTTATGGTAAAGATTTGCATGTCGGTATAGTTCCAGCACGCTCAGATTACAATGAAAACCAGGAAGTAGAAGTCATTTTGAATTATAAGAACGAAGAATCTTATACTGTTTACATTTACGATCGGATCCGTTATTCCAAATTACTCGAGATAGTAATAGTGTCGAATATTTCGGTCCTTTAATGAAACGAAAGGCAGCTACAATTAAAGATATAATTCCTATAAATCCCGGTACAGATGTGAACACTCGCGTTAAGTTGTCTTCAGTGTATAATATGACTGAGACCGGCGACTACATCGTCCAATTTAAGGCTTATGCTGGTGCTACAGTTATCAAATCGTCTCGTAAACGAAGAGCCGATGGCACATTGTCCATGGAGACTGGCAAGGAAATTTTGCAGTCGAGTCCAATCGCAATGTTCGTCGTAGGACGTCGCAATGCACTTATTGAAAAAAGTGCTCCAGTTAAGGCAGTCCCATTGAATTACACAGGTTGTTTGGAAAATGAAAAAATTTGATTGACTCAGCAGTGACAGCAGCAACAAATTATGCTAGTGGTGCCATCCTCTATCTAGCCTTACTTGGATTATTGCCTTTGCCACGCTATACCACTTGGTTTGGCCAGTATACGGTCAATAACAAGAACACAGTAAAAGCACACTTCATTAGTATTAATGGAGTTCTTACTTCCTAATCAATGACATTCAACTGTGCATGTAATCTAAAGAATGTATTTGCTTATGTTTATAAAGGAAAATCTTATACAATACACTTGTGTACCCAGTTCTGGGCAGAACCAATGACAGGTGTTAATTCCAAGGCAGGCACGGTGCCTCATGAACTATCATATTTTACAGTCACAGCTGATACTGACGATCATGCGTATGGTCAGGATGATCGCAAGACTTTTGCTCAAAATAATCCCACCCTGGCACTCGATAACGGTGACAGCTACGAATATTTCGCAGAGAACGATCCATTGTTATTATAAGCTTTCCATTTGGTTTTGATTGACATTGTATTTCATTACGAATTCCTATTCTCCCATATGAAACTTTTGAGCATGTACAGAAGATTTTTTTCTATTTTCAATTTAGTTCAACTAGTGTTACCATTTTTCTGTCTTATTGTAGTGTGAGCATTTTCTAAACATTCGTACTGTTTATTTGTTGATCGCATCTCTTCTTAGGACCTCACTCTTTAGTAATCTATTCAATTTAATCTTCTTTTTTCTTAGTATTCTTAAGTTACAATATGTTAACATCTATCATTACTGTTTACTCACAAATAAAATACTAATTCTCATATATCTTGTATTCTATTTACATATACAATGAATGATGATCACGAAAGAAAGATTTTATAAAGCATACATAGTAAGGACAGAACATATTAATAATAGTCAATACATTGAAATATTTTGGTGTACCATATAAAAGGTATATTGTCGAACTTAAGAATATTTTATCGGACTACGAAATTGTCTTAAGTTTTTCAATAAATCTTATTTAAAGTATGTATACAAAAATGAAAGCAAGAAAAGGAGTATAGTATTGACGTACAACAGATCGGAAGAGAGCATACACAACCTGGGCCACATAATGAATTTATCCTAATCTTTATACCACGATATCATCTCACAAGATGTTATTGTAAACTTTTTGCAGGAATATTTCAAAATAAAACACATTCGACATATATCTTTGAGTCCATTTTATCCTAATATTTTGATGCTCAATATTATATCTCATAAAAGTAATTTATTACAACTTTGATGAACAGTTGGATGCATCTAAATTTTCATGTCTTAATACGTTGATGTAGTCTATATATAAAGAAAAACAGCTCTTCAGCATTGTTGTATTTTCTTTCTTCACTTCTATAAGAAAATATTGGCATTAGTCCTACCGCCTTTTGGAGTCCGACTACAGAGAATGACAGAAACTTTATCAACTCAAAACAGAAACAAACAGAAAGTTGGTGGTATAAAACTATTTTTAAACCTTGTTCGAATATACTAAATAATAAATTTCACATCAAAGTTTCATCTCTATTGAATAGAATCAAGAAAAACAACTAATTAACAAATAAATAGAATGATTGAACGAATATTTTTCATCTGAATTATCAAAGGGTAGTGACAAAATTTCAACGTCTTCTTCGTAAATGAAGAATATGTATATCAAACTCATATGAAGATATAACTAGTAAAAATCTTATATATATTGTATTAAAAAAAGCATGCTTAATTTCTAATACATTTAGTCAATCAATTAGTTATTTGATTCCTGAAGCTCGGAAAGAGTATTTTCATTTACAGTACATGACAAAATATCTCAAAACATAGAATAGTAGACGGAACAGTTGATCTACCAAACTTATTGACAGTTCCGTATATTCTACAATACGTGATTTATCAGATTTTTATTAGTCTGTCTCATTGCCTTCAGATTTTGTATCCAAAAGTGGATCAAACTTTTTTTTGGATGTCCATATTTTGTTGAAGCTTGTCGAACTCTCTCTAATCATATAAAAATTCGTATCTCAATCCATTTTGATTACTCAAATTCTACAAGAATATTTTTGTGTTTGCAAATAACCCAATGTAAAAAATTTTATTCAAAACTAATAAAAAAGACCATAACTCTATAATAAGTATATGTATTGCAAACTGTCTTTTTTCCCGATGGTAACTCCTCTCTTTCTCTACAAACTGATATAATTTCACCAATACCTTTATGTGAGTTTCATATAGATATTCTTCCTTTACTAAGAAGAAACCGAAATTTTGTCAACACTCTTTATGTTACTTAGTATCTGATGCTGATTCTTAATATGCATCTCTATTCAAAGAAAATCCTGAACCAAGTAATGGCCTTATCGCTAGGTGTGCTTAAATAAAAAGATGACTTGAGGAAAACATATGAGGGAGTTTTTTTTATTTGATTCTGACATATGTGATAAGTTATTAATGATGATAATACAAATGATATTTAATATTTATTTCTTATTCATAACAAGACTTATACTTATAATAATCGTTAAAAATAAACAGAAAAAAATCAAAAATTCTATTTACATTTTATTTTATATTAATTTCAAACAACTGCATTTTCTTTCTTCTTGACATATTTTTGTAAAATTATCTTTAATAGAGAATGGCAATATATATGACTAACATTTTTCATATAATCATATCAATAAAAAAAGGTCATGATTTAGTAATGGTGAAGTTAGATTGGTTCAATGTGTATGATAAACCATTACTTTCGGACCTTCATATAATATTAGAATTGATATAGTTGTTAAATTGAAAACAAATTGAGATTGAGTAATATCATTTGACATGATAAATAATATAAAAAAATTTCTTATGAATGATGCAAGATATTATTCGTTATGTGAAGTAATTACTCAACATGAATTTTGTTTCAATAGAAATAATATTTGTAAAAACATATGAAAATGAGGTCCGAAAGCAATGGGTTATCATGTTTCCTCTGAAAATATCAACCTCCCATCGCTACTCCATGACTTCATTTTTTGTCAAAAATAATACTACTAAATTTTTTTCTAAATTATTTTAATTAATGAAATACAATCTTATTTGTATTGAGTAAATACTTATATATTGTTATGACAAATAAAACTCAACTGCTTAAAATATTTTTGAGTTTTATATATGATTTAATCTACCTTCATTCATACTTTAAAGATCATTTATTGTAGATTCATCACTAATTTATTTATTTCTTTTTCCAAATAAATAATTTCGAATGACAAAGACAATTTTAAATGTACAATCAACATTTAGTATTAACAATGATGATTATGTAAAACTATAAATTCGTTTTTTCTTTTTTATTTCAAAGTATTATTTGTCTGTTAATTGGAAGACTTTATGATTTTAGTTACTTATGCAAAAATTGATTTGTTAATATATGAAAAATAACTGGATGAGAGAAAATAAGGATTATATGGAAGTTGTCGGATAAAATATTTTGAGTATATAAATGATTGATAATCATATGTGAATATCATGTTACAAAACTAATTCAATATATTCAGTATGAATGAAAGTTATCCAATAACTGCCCAATAGTTATCCGAAGAAATGAGATATTTAATTCCATATGTTTTTGAATAATATGAGTTTGTCTTCTACACTAAAATTTCCTTCAGGATCGCTTGTATAAACGAAAGCCTCTTATGCTATCTTAAACTGGCTGTGATCGAAATCGAAAAGTAGTAATTTAATATTTTTGTCATTAACAAATGAACATGTCACATGTCTTCAAGATGCCTTTATCATAGGAATATTTTCTGATGTACACATTTATTTTGAGCAAACCATTAGCAAACTGTCAAAGAGTATATGTAGAAGAGTTTGCTTACATCGCAGAAAACAGTGAAGTAAAACTTGGAGTTTATCACTAACTGTTATTGATTTAAAAGTAGAACCTGCTCATTATCATTTCAAAAGTAAATAAATTCGTGCTAAAAAAACACATTCAGTAGTACCTGAAATATAATCTTCGTCTTCTTATCACCTTCATTTTTCCCGTAATAGAAATTGTTTAAAAAAGTAAAATAAGAGGAATACATGCCATTCTTCATCAAAAAAAATATTAATCTCTTTATTAAACATTTCAGCTGGTAATAACACAGCGATTATATATAAACGTGAAAACAGTCGGTGTCTTTTTAAAAAAAATGCTTTTTTAATAAGCTGTGGGAATAGATAAAACTCGTTGTTGTAATTGTAAATTGAATTGTTCAATTGGAGTAACTTGTTGAACATGAATAACATGTAATTTAAAGGTTACTTTTGGTACTGATAATTGTTCTTGTCGTTGTATTTTATTTGTTCCTAAAGGACGAATATTCGTACTCATATTATTACTCTTTTCAAATAACGATTTTGTTCGAGGTTGAAAATGTGTTTTGTATGTGATTGATTTGAGCTTTTTTGTTATTGAATTTGTTTGTGGTACACTTTCAAATCTTCGTTTTACTTCATCATAATTAAAAACATATTCATTTTCCATCATTGTTATATATATATATATTTCAATGTTCGTATTGTTTGAAAAGTTTGTTTCAATACTCTTGAGAACAAGAAAATTTATGGCTTCTTACATTCGATCATGAATATATATATATATTGAACAGAATTGACTAACATATTAAGAAAAATTAGACTAAAAAATTTTTCTTCTCGTCTGTTATGCTTATTCATTCATTAGTATATTTAGATAATTATTTTGTTATGCATATTATCAATATATAATGACGAATGAGTAATCATTTAATATGATGAAATTTTATTGTTATTTGAATGAAATATTTAATTTAAAAATAAAAAATTGAAGAATAACATACAGAAAAGAAATAAACAATAGTATACGACTACGAGCAACAATACAATTGACACAGAATAAAAATTTTTAGACCAGCAAAAATGTTGAATAGTCCAACACAAATTATTACTCCAAATGGAAATATTAGATTAAAACCATATCAAAATATTTTATTTAATACATTACGAGATGATCATTATTATGAAAATGTGGAAAGAATGAAAGATCGATTAGAGAAATCAGCTCCAAATATGCAACAAGTTGCTCATATTGATATGAAACGAATTCAAACAAATAAACGTTATGAAAGAAAATTAAATCATGATCTTACTGGACCTAGAGGTTTAACTTGGCAATGCAGGTAAATATTATTATTTAATTGAGAAATGGAAACGAATTTCCTCTGTATATTTAGACAAGAATTACAACGTTTACGAAGTAATGAACGTGGTATTGAACGTGAATTATTACGTCTTAATCGTGATCTAGCAAAAATAACATTATTACCTTCAATTAGTCGTTCTTCATCATATTATCATAGTAAAGATTTATCTCAAAATCATACACCACGTTTATCATCAATTGTTGAAGAGAATTTTTCGGTATCAAATATTGATAAACCCAAATCAGTTTTAAGTTATTCATCATCAATAAGTCCAAGTCGAACTTCATCGAATTTTTTACCGTCACTTCAAAAACGATCATCAATGAATAGAATAAGTTCTTTTAATGAACATTGTCATTGGTTAAATAAACCTTGTTTACAACAAGCTATTGCAAAAACTAGTGATGATCGTGCTTATCTTCAACAACATGCTCATATAATTAATCAACAAAAACGATTAATTGAACAAAAATTAAAAGCATTTTTACATTGATTTTAATTATATAAAATCATTTTTCTTTTTTTTTTTGTATAAGAGCAGCCCGACATTCTATTTACTATAAAAAGCTATTTTTATGTTTTTTTTCGATTTTAAGAAAAGCTTTGGCATTGTTCTATGTTTTACTGGAAAAAAAAGACAATCATGTTTAAAGCACATTCACAAATTGAGAAAAGATTGTATGAGTGAACAAAATTTGGCATAGAACGAACGACAGACAAATAAGTTAGATACTGTTTCCCATAATTAGATCTACATTGAAATGTATAGAGAGCACAAAAGAAAAAGAGATAATAAGCAACAGCATGAACCTAATTTATTAATAGGTTCTTGGATCAATTCCAACATGTAATGGAGAAAGTGATCGTGCTCTATGACTGGCTTCTGATCGACGATATACTGGACTTGGACTACGATGTCGTTCATGTGCCGAATGAATATTTTCATGATGATGATGATGATATGCAGTTTGTTGTTGTTGAGTAGGATTAATAGTTGCTGTCGTTGTTGTTGTTGATGAAGTTATTGGTACAACAGGTATAGCCATTGTTGGTTGAACAAGAGTAAGAAGACGTTCTAAACGAGCTGTTATTTCATAATCAGGTATAGATAATGTTTTAGAATCTAAACCAAGCATACGAGCCATTAATGAACGAAAATCAAGTAACTAGAAAAAAAAATTAAAAATGAAAAAAATTTTTTATTAAAATAAGTTCTTACTCGATGTTCTCGTTCAGTAATTTGTTCAAGTGAACTTTTTAAAAATCGTACTTCATTTGATAGAGCTCGTACAGCATTATCTGATGAAAGTAATGTTCTATTAGCTTCATCATCAACTGAATGAATTTTATCTTGTAAATTTGAGATTTTAACAGCTTGTTTATCACGTATATTTTGTAATTTATCAAGATCTTCTAAAAGACGTCGAGTTTCTTTATCTTGGTCAACTAATCGATTCTAAATATAAAAAAAAGAAATTATTTATTTTTGAAAATAAACTTTTTTTTTTATTTTGATTTACTTTAAGTATTTGAATATCTGTTATTTGTGCTTTTAATTGTGTATTTTCATGTTTTAAATCATTAACTTGTTGTGTTAAATGATCAACTTTAACTTTCATTTTTCTTGATAACATAACATGATCATCTATTTCACGTTCTAAATCTGTTTTAGCTGCACGTCCTTCTTCTAATGTAATTACTTTTTTACGTAATAAATCTAAATGTAAATCTTTATTTTCCATTTGTTCTTTTAATTGTTTTATTTTTCTTTGTAAATTATAAATAGAAGATTTATGATCAACAATTGAATCTTTTTCTAATTTCATTAATTGTTCAGCACGTGTTAATATAACATCAGGATTAAGTTCATAACCAAGTTCATTTGATATATTTTCAATTTTCATTATTGATGCAAGACGTTCAAGAAAATGAAGAAATTTAGCTTTATCTTGTTTAAGATTTTCTCGATAAACTTCCGTTGTTGTATAATCATTATCAAGAGTTTTAACACGATGTTCTAATTCATGTAAATGATTTTCAGTATGACGACGTTTATTATCAGAATCTTTATTTATTTCAATTTGTTCTTGTAATTGTTTAGATAATTGTTCTTTTTGATTTTGTAAATTGGTTATAATCTAAGAAAATAAGTTTTTTTTTTATATAAACAATTGTTTCATCGTAGTCATGGTAACTCATTTTCTCGATGTAGTGTTAATGTAAAACATAAATTTTTCTTAATTAACTTAAGATGCTATCCTTAATGCTTGCCTGCAATGAAACCTAATGATATTAAATCCAATAATTACAAATTTCATATGGTCACTTTATAACCTTTGTGATTATTGGATTTAACTTCTTTTTCTAATGACAGATTATGAATAGTTAGAATTATATGTCATAGTATTCATCGATCTCAATATTATCATATGATGGTTTTTATGTGAATTTAGTTAAATAAAATTATGAACTTACAACTCCACGATCTTTACTAGATTGCATTAATAATTGAATTTTTTCTTTAATTTCATCTTCTTTTGGTTCAACTTTAACATAACCATCGGATAATAATTGTCCAACTTGTTGTTTAAATGTATCAAAACATGTTTTAGCAAAAAGTACATCATTTTCTAATTGTTTTAAATGTGTTTCATGTGATGAAAATTTACTTTCACGTTGATCTAATTCACCACGTGTATTTTGCCAAGCTTTTTGTACAGAATCAAGTCGAGTTTTCATTGTTTCAACTTCAATTCTCATTCTATCTCGATCATTAAATGCAGCATCACGTTCAGCTTTTATTGAATCAATTTGTAAACGATGATTAACACCTTCTTGTTCATATATATGTAATTGATTAGCCATTTGTTGAATTGTTGAACGATTAGCATGAGCTTCATTTTCTACTGAACGATTTATTTCTTCTAATTTAACCATTCGACCTTTAATTGTAGTATTTTCAGTATTAATTTCCGTGATCTAAAACATATATATGGATGTGCATATTTTATATAATAAACATTTAGTTGAATATTAAAATATTTTTTTATAAACGGAAAATAAAATAATGTCTTACTTTAGTCATAAGTTTATCAAACGAAGCTGTTGTTGGTTGTCCAAAATCACCTGTAAGTGTAACATTTAATTGTGCAAATAATTCTTGTAATTTTTTATGTAGTGCTTCAGTTTTTCTTTCACTTGCTTCACGTTCTTCCATATGTGTTCTGATAGATAAAATTTATATGAAAAAGAATTGATTTAATTATTTTTAATGAATATTTTACCTTAGACGTGATTGTAATTCAATTATTTGTTCTTGTTTTTCTTTTGCATCTTTTTGTAATGATGATATAGTTATTGATGATTTATTAGCAACAGAATCATATGAATTTATATTTGATTCAAGTTCATGTATACGTAAACGTAATTGACTTGTGTTTTGATTACCTGAATCATGTTCTTTTTTTATTGATTCAATTTCAATTTTTAATTCATTAATACGTTCATCTTTTGTTGCTAATTTCATTGTTGTTTCACGTAACTAAATTTAAATAATAATAATAATAATAGAAAAGAAAAGAAAAAATAAATTTACATCATGAGTTAATCCTTCAATTTTAATTCGACATTGTTCAAGTTCACGTCTAGCTCCTTCTAATGCAGTTCGTTCTTGTCCAACTAAAGCTTCATATTTCGCTGTATCAAAATTTTCATGTTTAGTTGGATCTCTTAAAAAAAAGAAATTAATTTTAATAATATATATATATGTTTAAATTTACTTGATTGATGTTAATTCTTGAATAAGTATATCTTTTTTTTCTAAATCTTTTCTTAATAAACGAATTTGATCTTGAAACTAAAATAATAATAAAACTTAAATTTTTCATTTTTGTTTATATTTTCAAACAATATTAAATCATACATCAGCTAAAATTCGTTTTGTTTCATTATTAATTTCATTAGAATTATTTCCACATCCATGATGATGATAATTTGCCGTTGTTGTTGTTGTATATTGTAATGGATTTGATGTGCCATATGAACTTCGATAAGTATTCTGTTGAGAAAATGGTGCATTTGAATGTGCATCAATTATATTTCGAGCTGAACCAATTATTTCCCGATCAAGCATATAACTTGATGATGTCATTTTATTTTTTAATCGTTAAACTAGTTTGAAAATTCTGACAAATATATATGTGTCAAATTAACAAGGTTGCTGTTAGTTTACAGACACACAACACCATTGTGAAAAATTGATGGCTTAGAAATAACCTTTATTAAAATTAATTTGGCTTAATAATTATTTATTGTAAGATAATATTGTTTGAATTATTAAATTATTATTGATTATATAATTTAAAGAAGAAATTTATTAATAAAATGCATAAATGTGTTATGAAAAATATTTAACCAATAGAAAATGAATAGGTTTAATGATGATGATTATTTGTCTGTTTTTTTTTATTGTTGCTGTCGTTGTCACATTTTTGGGTTTTAGTTTTTCTTTTTTTTACTTATTGAGAATGAAAAGAATATTTTTGGAATATCATATAATTCAATTCTTCTATCTTTCTTGATTAATAAAAAAGCTACAAATTTTTTGTTTTTCTTTCTGATATGTTTATTAATTTGGTTTACCTTCATAAATATGATTTAAATAATAGATTAGTTGTCATTGAACGATAAAATATTTACTATCATTTATAAATAATGATTTTTTGATCATTTTAATGTATTAATTTATTTATTAATTAATATTTTAATCGAAAAAATAAAAGAAAATTTTATTTATTTATTTATTTATTTCTCTAGATGAAGCCAAGCGAATAAACAAGTATATACTTTATATAATAGTTCAATAATGCATATTTCTCAATCAATTCTTTTTCTTTTGGTTATTTTAACTCATATTTATTGTGATGAACATGATCATAAAGTATAAATATTTTAGAAAAAAACAAAATAAAAATATTTTTTTTGTTTTTGAATTAATCTAGTATGAAGATGGTGAAGAAGTTGTTTTATGGATGAATACAGTTGGTCCCTATCATAATCGACAAGAAACATATAATTATTTTTCATTACCATTTTGTCGTGGAACAAAAAAAGAAGTTTCACATTATCATGAAACATTAGGTGAAAATATATTAGGTGTTGAATTAGAATATAGTGGACTTGATATTAGTTTTAAACGTAAGAATTTTGTTTTCTGAACTTTTATTTTATTTATTTAAATATATAGGTGATAAAGGAAGAACAGAATTTTGTGAAGTAACATTAACACCGGAAAATTATGATGCATTTACTTATGCAATTAAGAATCATTATTGGTATCAAATGTTCATTGATGATCTACCGATTTGGGGTTTGTTATAAATATAGATCTTAAGAACTTTTCTCCTCCTTCTTACTATTATTTCACATGAATGAATAGATGAATTCTTTTCTTCTTTAAATTTTCAGGAAGAATAAAAATTCTCAAATACTTCCTCTTCGGATATATTGAGGATGTAAGAGCTAAAAATATATATCTGTAAATTTTTCCTTTAGTAAAATCTAATACTATATTATTTATTTCGAATTTAATATAAATATATTTTCGAAAATTTAGGTATTGTTGGTGAAATGGATGAATCAGGAAAAACTGCATATATATGGACACATAAAAAATTTGAAATTGGATATAATAATGATCGTATAGTTGATGTTAATTTAACATCAGAATCAAAAATAGCATTACAACCAGATAAAAAATTAGCATTTTCATTTGAAATAACATGGAAATCATCAAATGTTAAATTTTCTAATAGATTTGATAAATATCTTGATCCAGGATTTTTTCAACATAAAGTAAGAAAAATAAACAAACAAACAAATTTTGTATTTGATATATAATTTTTTTTTCCTAATTAGATTCATTGGTTTTCAATATTTAATTCATTTATGATGGTTTTATTTCTTGTTGGACTTGTTAGTATGATTTTATTACGAACATTAAGAAAAGATTATGCAAGATATGGAAAAGATGATGATATAGATGATATTGTAAGAATATTTAATTTTCATAAAAAAAAGCGAAATTATTGTAATTTTTATTCAATTATTAGGAACGTGATTTAGGTGATGAATATGGTTGGAAACAAGTTCATGGTGATGTATTTCGTTCTCCATCACATCCAATATTATTTTCTTCATTAATTGGTTCTGGTTATCAAATAGCAACAGTAACAATACTATGTATTACTATAACAATTCTTGGTGATCTTTATACAGAGTAAAAAATTAATGAATTAAAAAATTTTATTTATTAATTAAATATGAATTTTTTAGACGTGCATCACTTTTTAGTACAGTTATATATCTTTATATTGGATTATCGATAGTTAATGGTTATACTGGTGGAAGTTTATATTCAAGAATGGGAGGTTAGTTAATTATTATATAATATAGTTACTTAAAATTGAATTATTTACGAAAATCATTAATACTGAGTAGGACTGAATTTAGACTTTGTTTATTAGAATGAAAAGAGAAATTTTTATGTATAGTAATGTATTTTTGTTTTCTCAATAATCAGCTGTTACTCTCAGATTGATACATTCGATTTATCTTGAAAATATAAATTAATGATTATTAATTTAGGACACTTATGGATGAAACAATTAATTGTTGGTGCATTTCTTGTTCCAGTTATTATTTGTGGTGTATCATTTCTTGTTAATTTTATTTCAATTTATTATGGATCATCACGTTCAATTCCATTTAGTGTTATGGTTTGTATCTTTTAAATTAAAAAAAGAAAAAATTTTTTTTTCTTTAGTTAAGTGTAACAGCAATTTGTTTATTTATTATATTACCATTAACTGCAGTTGGAACAGTATTAGGTAGAAATATAAGTGGAAAAACAACGTATCCATGTCGAACAAATGCTGTACCACGACCAATACCAGAAAAAAAATGGTTTATGGAACCATATGTTATTATACTTGCAAGTGGAATTTTACCATTTGGATCGATTTTTATTGAAATGTAAATTTATATTAGAAATTTTTTCTTATAAAACTTTTATTTTTAGGTATTTTATTTTTACATCATTTTGGGCTTATAAAGTAAATTTAAATAAATAATTTAAAAAAAAAGAAAAATTTTTTTTTAATTTTTATTTAGATTTATTATGTCTATGGTTTTATGTTACTTGTATTTTTAATTCTTACAGTTGTTACTGTATGTGTAACAATAGTTTCAACATATTTTTTGCTTAATTCAGAAGATTATCGATGGTAAAAATAGTTATTTATTTTTATTCTATTTTTGATTATTTCAAGGAGAAAATGGAAATATTTTCAAGCTGACGCAGAATAATAAAGAAAAGAAAAATCGTTTAAATGATAAATAATTTAATTTATAGAAATAAATTGATTCCTACTTTCTGATAATTATCTAATTGACATAGTTAAAAAGAAATATATTTCTTGACATTATCGTCTGTTGAGATATATGTACTCTTCATTGACGTCAACATTAAATTACAAGTGATAATAGGTTATAACATCCGTAGTTAAGTGAGAGAATCATATACATATATTTATAACGAGAGAGTATTTTCAAGTACTAAAAGTCCTTAGTGATGAGACTTCTCTCATTAAATAAGATATATTTAGACTAGAATGATTCATCGCTTATTTCGATTTTTATTCTAAGGATAATTGAATATCAGAATTTCGATCGGAACAATGTACTCATATAGAGAACTAATGAAGTTTATGTGAAAAAATATATTTTATTTAATGAGAAAAACTTTATTTTAGGCAATGGACAAGTTTTCTAGCTGGAGCTTCATCATCATTTTATGTTTATTTATATGCAATTTATTACTTTTTCTTTAAAACAAAGTAATAAAATAGATTTAGATTATAAAAAAAGAAAACAAAATTTTTATTACTTTATATAGAATGTATGGAATGTTCCAAACAGTATTTTACTTTGGTTATATGGCATTATTTTCTCTTGGTCTTGGAATAATGTGTGGAACATTTGGTTACATTGGTACTCAAGCATTTGTTCGAAAAATTTATTCAATTAAAATAGACTAAAATAAAATATACAAGGACAATTTTTCTTTTTTTTCCCGTGATAACATCTCTTATTCTTTTTTTCTCTTTTTTTTTTTCTTGCAGCATCAATAAAATCTCACAGATAGTGAGTGATGAATCAATAAAAACAAAAAAAAGAACACTACAGGAACAAAGAGGAATAAATTTTTCTTATTTTATACTTTTCATTTTTTGTTTTCAAGTAAAAGTTTGTTGTTTTTTCTTTTAATATACATACTAATATTTAACTAATTTCTTTCTTTTTCTTTTTTTTTTTTTTCTTTTATGTTTCTCTTTCTTCCGTTTGTTACGTATGCATTTTTTCATTCTTAATATTTGCTTGTTTTTGTTATAACTATATTAGTTTGTATTCGTTTGACTACGGAAGAAAGAGAGAGTGAGAGAGAGAAGAGGTGATGGAGGAGATAAAAATCTTTTACATTTTTTTTTGTTCTTATTTATAACAAAAGAAAACGATGATTAAAAATATCATATATATATATATAATTTTTGTCTTATTGTCAATGGGATAAATGGTAGTAGAAAGTATTATTGAGTACATGTTTATTATATAGACGTATGATAACATTCATTTATTTATATCTACTTGACTTTTATTAATTCTTTATAAAGGGATTTTCATAATAATTGATAGTTATATTGAAATATTATATATATTTTACAAAGGAAAATAGAGAGTGGAAGTTTTTTTTTTGGAAGGCGGGGGGATTAAAAGTCAATAAATATATGTTTTTGGTAAACAATAGTAGCCATAATATCCTCTTTTTATAGTCCTTTAATAACGGAAATAATATTGAATGAAAGCAAAAATTATAATCATAATCGTCTGGAATATTTCAAACTTTTTTATGAATTTGGAAATTATTAAATAGTTGTATGGTATATATCAATGATAATAATATCCAAAGGTTAATATATTTTCCATAGCATTATTCTACTATCACATATAAGAAAATATTTCTATTTATTATATGTAATAAAGATGTAAAAAAAAAAAAGAAAAGGGCATTTTTTTTTCTACTCGATTCTCATCGTGACATAATCAATGAAATAGAAATAATATTGTTTGTCACTTGAATACATATGATGATTTATAAAGACAACAAAACAAGAGAAGTAAATGGTATTTTACTATTATGACAAACTGGTTTAAATTGTAAACACAGTACGTAAGATTAATCATAATATTCCAGTTCATTGAGTATACTTAAAACAAAAAAAAACAACTTCCCCTAACACTCTAATATATAATCAAAGAGTAGGATGACGTTTTTGTCTTTCTAAATTTTTTTGTTTTTTTCGAGATTACTTGACATAGTCTCAATGATAATGATTCATATTTTGCTAATTGAATACAGTCAATATACAACTCATATATTAAATAAATGTAAATAGAAATCTTAAATTAGCAATTAAATCAATGATAATATGAGTAAAAAAAATAGTAAAAAAGTATTTGATATGTAAAAAAATAAATAATAATATAGAATATATATATATTTCTGATAATTGACTATCATTATAATATAATTATCATCTATTAAAAAATCATCACTATAATAACTTTGACATTTTTAATTCATCAAAATTTCTGTTATTAGAATTAGTTTATTACTTTTTAAATATAAAATTATTCGATTATTTATCTTATTTAGACTTAATGAATAAAATAATTAATATATAGATTAAATTTTTATTTTTTGTTTTTGTTAATACTAAAATAAGATATTAAATAATCTATATTTAGAAATACTTCTATATATAATAATAGAATTCATTAGTTAATCTGATAATATCGCGTGAGATATTTTATATTTAAAGTATTTTGTTAATTGTTTTCTCTTGTGTTATATTAATAACAAATACAATATATTTTATATTAAATAAAAATTATTTATTCTATTTTTGTTGTTCTTTTTTTTTCGTTGTCACATTTGGTATATGTTTTAAAGAAAAAAAAAATTAATATTGAATGTATAAGCAAAAGAAGCCAAAATAAATAAAGAGAGAAAAGCAAAAAAAATAAAACAGAATAACAAGAAGAAAAAAACTTTTTAACATAAAAATATCTTAATCTTCAGTTGAATTTGATAAACCATGTAATGATACATCTTCACGTTCATATATTGATGAAGCAGGATCTGGTTGTAACTGTACAGTAAGACGATGACTATTTCTATGTGTTGTTGATGTTTCACTATAACGTATAAATGATGATTTACGTTTACCATTTTTATCTGATTGTTTTTTATTTAATTTCTTACGAAATAAATTTTCGGCTTTTGATGAACGATTATTCATTGCAGGTGTTGTTGTATGTTGTACACCACTTGAATCAGTTGTATTTGTTGAATTTGAACGCATTTTAATTCGACAACATTTAAATATATTAGTTCTTAAACGTCTTAGACGTGAAAATATTCTTTCATCATTATTTATATATGAAAAATCATTTTGATTATTTGGTTTACCAATAATACAATAAAGAATAGCTTGTAAAAATTGTGTCATTTCAGTACGAAATTCTTTTGCTGTTACTGAATAAATAATTATATTAACTGAATGATTAAGATTCATTAAAATAATACAAAAAATTTTTATTAATATTAATATTAATTGACGATAATCATTTGTTCCAGCTTTTAAATATTGATATATACCTAAGAATATAACTATTGGTGCTGTTAAACTAATAAAAACAAGATTAACAGTTATTAACATAACAGATATATTACGACGACGACGTGAACGACGTGCAGATGTTGAACCAGATCGTGTTGATGAACGAACAAGTGTTAAAATAATAACTATTGTACAAGCAATCATTGCTATAAAAAATAATAATAATAATAATAAAAACAATTTATTTATTTATTTATTCATTTACCTGTAAATGGTAAGAAAACATTCATAAGAAGATCAATCCATACCCAATAATTATGAAGTGCTTTATGATCAGGAGAATATTCAAGTGAACAATGTATTATATTAACATCAAATGATGATATTGTTTCATGTTGTTCTGTTATAATACTATCATATTGTTGTTGTAATGTTGTATCACGATCAATAGATGATGGTGGAGTAAATAAATCATATGATGATGATGAAACACTATCTAGATTTGTATCACCTGAAAAACTATTTAATAATGGAAAACCTTCAGATAATAAATATCTATCAAATGATGTTCGATTTATTTGTATAGTTCGTTGTTGATTTTGTTGTTTAAGTGAATTATTTTCATAGAGAAAAAAATGACTATTTAATATTCCAAGAACTAATCCAAGTAATAATGTAACTAATACTGAATGTCTTGGTTTTGACCATGTTTTAGCTAAACGTAAATATTTTGCTGATATAACACGATCAATACTAACAGCAACTAATATCCATGATGAATATTGTGGAAGAAAATAAGTACAAAATGCAAATAATTTACATGCAAATGATCCATTTTGTATATCATTATTAAAATGATATAATAATATAAAATTAATACAAAATGTTAGTATTACTCCAAGATCAACAAGAGCAAGGCAAGCTAAATAACAAAATGTTGAATATCGTCTCATATTTGCACGAAGTAATACAAAAAAAGATAAGATATTTCCAAATGAACCGAATATAAGTACGAGCACCGGATAAACTTTGAGTAGTATTATAATGGACAAGAATATTGGTCGTGTAGAAGGATTAGTTAATAAATGAAATGTTTCTGGCGGAAACCCGCTTACGGAATTACCTAGTCCATCGTTATTCACTGTCGTCATGTATATATGAAAAAAATATTATTTAAATCAACAAACATGATAAAATTCTTATTTGTCTTGTTCGTTCATACATATCTAAAAAATAAAAGTTTTATATTATTAAAAGTACTTCAGAAAATCATATATCAAATCATTCTTGTGAAAAATTCTATGTTATTATATATATTGTTTTTTTCTAAATAAAGCATAAGAAATAAGTATTATATAGAGACGTTTTTTTTAATTAGAAATCATATATGCAAGAATACTTAGTGTCACTAGTCAAAATATTTTAGAGGAAAAAAAAAGAAAAGAAAAGATGAAAAGTTTACTATTATAATGTCTATTTTAAAAAACTTTAAATTGTATTAGTAGAAAATCTAGTCTTAATCGTATACCTTTAAAAAGATGTGCGTGCATTAATGCCATCTTTTTATTTTCTATAATCCATATATAAATGAAGTGATATGTTTATTTCTAACCATCATAAAAATTCATCTATAGAAAAAAAATAAGAAAAACGTTTTTTGCTCATTGAAAAAGAAAAAAAGAAGAAGAAGATGCTGATAGATTAAAATAATGTTTTTGGCAAGATAATTCGATTGAATTATTTGATAACGATGTCACTTCATGAAAAAAAAAAAAAAAAAAGAAGAAAAATGTTTTTCTTTTTCTTCTTTGAATATTCATTACTGTCAAAATCTTCTTATACTCTTAGACATAATGTAATTTTGAATTAAAGTCTTTCTTAAACTAAATGTCTACATTCACTTACAAATGCTTTATTGACAACTATGAATGAATGAATGAATAAAATTGATGAATTATCAAATAAATGGCAAAGAAGATAAATAAAATAACATACTAGTTGAACATCATTTTTCTCAATAGGCGGATATCAACTAATTGGCTTGGTATTCTTTTGGACAAAATAATATAACATAATAAGATATATAGAAAATATGTTGACAGTCTTCTCTAAGGACGATTGGTAGACACAATACGTGTAGACGAACGTCGAAGACAGAATCTAATAACTTGAGTGATACACACAATGCATGTAGATGAATGACAAGTCTATTTCATGTATTTTTGTTTGGAAATTATCAGTTGATTAGACGCATCAGACGTCTCGACTGATAATGACGTCTTTGAAAAAAAAAAAGGCGGATCATACTGTGAAGCAACTGAACTTAAAGGATTTCTTCTTCTTTTTTTTTTTTTTTTTATTCTGTGTCGATCGTACGTTCTTCCTACTGATAAGCATTTCATACGGGTCTTGTTCTCATCCATCATGACGTTTTCTCTTAGGCCGACAACATGCCTAATCCCATTCAATATTTTTGTTCACTACTGATTCTTTCTCTCTTTATTAAAAAAAAAAAACTTCTTTTCCTTCGTTTTTGCTCTTCAGTTATAAGCATTTACATCGAAACAACAGACAAGCTTCATGTAAATCACTTTTGTGCGATGTTCAAAATCGATTTAACCTTGTTGTATGAGTCTATAGGGTAAATGAAAGCTCATAATTGAAGTGAGTGACGTCGATAAGGGAGAATAAATGCGAGAAAACGACCAAAACCAGCAGGATCGATTGCTTTGGGAATAAAAATGAGTGTAACAATAAAACAAGCACGCTTGAAATTTTGCTTACACAAAAGGCAATATAACCGTTTGTCTTGTTAATATAAATGAAATAAAATCCAACAATTGATTTTAATAAACTTATTTACAGCATGATTATACAATAGAAAATAAAAAATTAAAATGAAAATTTTGAACCTTTTTTTTTTGTTTTCATTAGTATATATACTATAATTCATTGTAACATTCTGTTGATCGATCAACTCAAAGAACTGTATTGAATGCGTGTCAATTGAATATTGATGGTAACTAATTGATTGACTAACTTACTGGTTGACATACTATTATGCATTATTCTCATGAGATATAGACACACTTACTCGATTACCTATTTTGCATAGAACAAAAAAAGTAGCTAAGTTCTATTTGATGAGTAAGAATAAGAAGTGCGTAAGGTCAATATAGAATATAGGAAATAAACTACACTCGGATCGCGATTATTTATTTGTCTATATGCCTATTCTATTTTCTATGGTGTTCCGAGCCCTGAAGTCATTTAGAAAAGAAGAATAGAAAAAAAAGATGTAAGAAAAAAAAAGCACATGGGATAATTAATTTTTCACTTTTCTTTACTCTTCTAAAAAGAAAAAAACGAGAAAAATCACTTATAAAGAGTAAATGATATAAATCAATACTTTAAGATTGAAACATAGTTGGCATATAATTAGTCGGACGATTACGTCGTATAAGCGAAAAATTATCTTATTTCTCTACGCAGTTCTTTTTTTTTTTTTATACTAACAACAAATATGTTGACATTAGTAATGAAAGAATAAAACGAGGTGGAGGCGAAATAACAAGTCATTTTGGATGATCAGATACAATAACAATTTTTAAGAAAAATAATACATAATTATCTATTAATTCTATTAGAAAATTGTTTCTTTTTTTTTTTTTTTAAATTTTTTCATAATAAAAATAGAAAAATAAATGGAGATGTGTCTATAAACTATAGACAAGGTCATAAATATTATTATCGAATAAGATATAATGATGATAAATCATGCAATACTATTCTATTTAATACTTATAATTATCAATAAACTTCAAATGATTTTACTTTTTTAAAATTGCCTCGATGTCAATTAACTTATGAAAAAAAAACATTTTATTTATGAATAACTAAAAAAAGAAACACATTATTGAAATAGTACAGTTATAATTAAAATAAATAGTCATTAAATATAACAATTTTCCTTTAGGTAGCAATATTTAATTCAAAACTAAAAGATTTATATTATCTATGAATATTATGGTTGACTTCCTATATAAAGTTCTTAACATAGGTCTTTTGAAAAAAGAAAAAAAAGAGAGAGAATGCAATACAACGGAAGGAAACTTCTCCTTACCTGTTTTCTGTCTTTCTTTGTTCTGCCGTTTTTTGACGAAGACACAGCCACGGTCTATTTCATTTTCATATTGTTCCTTTTTTCTTCTTCTTTCCTTTTTTTCCTCTCTGTCTCTCTTTGTCTCTCTCTCTCTTTCTCTTTTTTTCTTTAAAGTCAATTACCCATAATGGTATTATACAAAGTGTATGAAAAGGATAATTCAAGAGAAAGATTTTGCTACATATACGAATGTTTCACATTGACAAGATAGTGACACTTTTTTGTCTTATACTGCCTTCTAGTTCTTCTTATTTTTTTTCTCTTTCCCATCGTATGTCTATCATTGATGTTGTCTTGTTCTAAAAAAGCTTAAAGGCACAACATGTCTTTAATCTCTTATTTCTTTTTTAGAAAGCTAAAGAATGGCTATTGGTGAAACATCATTCTATTTTTTCTTTTTTTTTCCCTCTCTCTCTCTCTCTCTCTCTCTCTCTTCTTTCTTTGCTTTTTGTGTTTGACACAAGAAAACAGAATTCATCCGATCATCATCATCAATAGTAATAGCAGACCATAGACACAAAAGAAATAGACTAAAATAAGAAAGAAGCAATGTTCAAAATCGTCCTCTTCCTTATCCTGTTCTTTCTCATCCTTTCCTTTTCTTCTCTATATGATTCTAACAATGAGCAAAAAATAAAAAAAAAAAAAAGATAGAGATTGGCACTCATTGAGTACTCAGAAATTTCTATAATAGTATATAGACCTTCATTTTCTATGTGTGCCATACACATAGTAATATTGCTCCCACTAGAGATTTTCTAGACAATAATAGTTAGAATAATAAAGAAGAATAGATCTACCTTTATTTAGTAATGTTTTTCCGATATTCATTGGTTTTTATAGTAGAAAAATCTATTGAGAATAATATTGTAAAGAAAAGTTGTTTTTTCTTTACAGTTATATTGTATATAGATATTTTTATCTTGACATTTTATCCTTCGAGCAAAAGCTAAAAACTCTATCGTCATCATTCGAATACTGACAGATCTGATTATACGATTCGACAACTCACAAGAATAAATAATAACAAAATGTTCCTTCTTTCTTATTTAGTTTGACTATCATATATTACATCTAAAATATAATAAATGTTCATATGCTAATGATATATATACATGAACTAGTGAATTTCATATTTATGATTAAATGAACAAAATCATAAGTCGAATAGATTTTCTTTTTTATTTTTTAAAGATTAGTAAAATAATATTAATAAAATCCCATGAGATATGACGATTTTTTTTTTTTAAACATTTATAATATTACTATAAACATTTTTATTGACATAGTGTAAACGCATTTATGCAAATGAAATTTGATTCATTATTTCTTATCGTTACGTTTGCTTCAAGATGAAAAATCCATTATTAGATTAATAAGAAAGACCCTTATTGTTGAAAGTGTTATTCAAAATACTCAAGAGTATGTCAAAGTTGAATAAGATTTAAAACGTTTTATTCTGTAATAATAAAAAAAAAAAAGTATTCGTTCAATTAACCTATTATATACAAAGAAAAAGAAAAATATTTTTTAGCATTTTTCTTTTTTTTTCAAAACTATTAATTGAATTATATTCACTCACTTATAGTATGCTTGAAGTATTCTTTCTTTTTTTTTCATCATATAAAGTTATTCATAAAATATTAAATAAAGAAGAAAAAAAAAAGAGAAAGATTCTATTTCCCTCATGAGAATTTGCAGGCAATATTTTTTTTTTCCTAAAACGACAAACTTATATCATCATAGATCTTGCTTTTTATAGAATATAAGTTAAATTTATCAAATATTCTGTCAATCAATAAATGATATCGATTCTCAATAGACATTTATTTCTGTTTACTGACAAAAAATGATAGTTGATCTTATTTTTTGGATATAAAAAAAAAAAAACAAACATTTTTTTTTAACTTGACAAATCTGAGAACTTACTAAAACAAAATCGTTGTTTTCAGTACATTTTGTTGATGATAAAAGTTAGTATGTGTCTCTTGTGTTTCCTTTTTATTCAATGAGGCATACGAAAGGACACATGTACATATCGATACTCATCAGCACATCGATCGATCGTAGCGGAAGTTTTTTTTTTGCCTAAAATCAATTTGATGATGACATTCGATGAGATGAAGTGCAGAACGTGCTCCATATTTTTCTGAATACTAATACGATATAAAGAGAAGAACGGAAGAAGAGTAGAATAAAGATTTGATCATATGCTACTATACTATCTTAATCTTGTTAATGATGATCTCAATGATACTTTTGTGCGTGTTGATGCATCGATTTTATCTATAATATATAATACATATAGATAAGATTTTTATACTTATATATCGAACTAAGTACTATCTTAATAACTAACATTTGTATAAAACAATCCAAATAAAATTAATTTAATTTATTAAATAAGTATATAAATATTTTTTTTTTATTTTAAAAATTCTTATTTTAAAATCAATTATTTATTTGATAGATAATTATCTTTATTATAGAATAATGGTATTCATTTGCATAATACTAGATTGTATTTAACTATTTTTCTTAGTACTATTCCTTTTAATACAATAAGAAAGATAAATAAATAATTGTCATATCATATGGATTGCTAAAATCACATGAATAGAATAAACAAAAGCTATTGTAATATTTTACTCAGATTATTATATATTTAAGAATAATTAATCAATAAAATATAATATAAAAATAATCTTATGTTAATATTTCAAATTTATTGTATTTTTTCTTATTTAACTTTTAAATAATGATTTTTAAATATTAGTCA
Organism: Macrotrachela quadricornifera; assembly: GCA_022393335.1. Taxonomy (NCBI): domain Eukaryota; kingdom Metazoa; phylum Rotifera; class Eurotatoria; order Philodinida; family Philodinidae; genus Macrotrachela; species Macrotrachela quadricornifera. The sequence goes on along the minus strand of JAJEKB010021268.1, from coordinate 376,022 downwards.
AAAAATATAAATTAAATAAAAAAAACTTTTCAAAAAAAAAAAGAAGTGAATTTATATCATAGTTGAAAAAATCTAGAAAATCATTTTATAGATCTAAAAACTAATCTTACATTTAATAAATACATCCGTAAAATTAAATTCATTGATAATCATACATAATTAGTGTCAAAAGAAATTTCCTCGATGTTCAAAAAAAATATAATTAATACTTTATGACAAAATGAACTAAAATAGTTTATTCATGTTTCTATACATCATATGATTGTATTCCATCATAACGAAAACATCATATAATTATCTCCTGTCTACTTAAATTAAGATTCGATTGACGTAGACAATCGATTTAATAAATCTGATGGATTTTATTTAATTAGCTTTTATGAAAATATTTAATAGAATACATCATAGAAATAAAAAAAAAGAATCTCTCTTTTTTTTCCCTCAACCTCTTTTGACCTGACTACATATATATATATATATATATATACTGATAAAAAGAGAAAAAAAAAGTCTAGTTTCTTCAATAAATAAATATAATATTTACAATTCAAATAACATTCAAAACATTCAAAATCTGAGATGTATTTCATCTCATATAATTGTTGTTTATCTTTATTTTTGAATATACATTTTTTTATTGTATAAAAACTCTGACGTTGATTTACATTTTAAAAAAATGTGCACATTTGTTAATGCAGATCATCAATACATATTCAACATTTTCATGAATTTTTCGTAGAATTTATATGTTTACTTTTGTTTTTATATGATCCTTACATTGAGTACAATGACATCATTAACAGAAAATAAAAAAATTCTTTTTGTTTTCTTATTAACCTTGGTTTTTTCCTTTATTACATCCTCGGAAGTAGGAACTGTTGCAGGTTTATATATACCAATGTAAATGCATACTTTAAATTCAAATCGTAATATTTAATATATACATACATCTTAATAAACAATCATGGCAATGTTTCAAAATACAAACTATGATTTTAAAATGTTTGGTCAAGCAACAACAGTACCTGATGCAGATATTGCTAAAATAATGTATTATCTTGATTGTGTATGTACTGTTATTGATTATGATGATAATAATATTCGAAGATATAGAAATTATTCCAATTGGATGAATATGTCTGATGAAGAAGATAAACTTATATTTGTACTTGCTGCAACACTTTCACCAGATGAATTAGAAGATAAAGTCTTTTTTGAAAAAGCTCAATTATGTCCAACTACTTCAAATCAATTTTATGAAATTGGTCAAGTTAAAAATCAATTATTTGTTGTTCAATCAATAGTAATCGGTGGTCGAACACGGCAAGTTAAAAAAATTATGGCATATAAAAGTGGATGGATGCAAACATATTATTATGAACCAATAAGATCACTTGCTTATCGATTTAGTCCACAAGGACAAAGAGAAGAAGCTATACATCGTGCTCAAGTGTCTCAAGCTTGTACTATATCTTAAAAATAATAATAAGGGAAAAATGTGTTTTGATTATCAATTTTTATACCTGTAAAACGATCACTAAAAAAAACATACGTTTAATCACCAAATTTATTAAGTACGAAATAGTTAATAGAAAGGATTGATTTCGTAAATGGTACGCTTATAATAGATACCAGAATGGTGAGGATATTTAAGAATTTCAGAGTACAAGTGTGGATGTGGGTGAAAGTATAGAAGGTAACGAGATGAAGCAAGAGATGTAGTCTGACTCGTAAGAAGGATTGAAAAATTGGAGTAGAGCTAGTATGCTGATTCATGCCAAATGATGTGTGTGTTTTACATTAATACTTTTTTTTTCTGACGTTTTTTCATATAGTTATTACTTTTTCTATTAATTATTAATTTGGTGATCAAATGTATGTTTTTTTTGATGATCATTTCGCAGATAGACAAATTTCATAGTCGAAACTCAATTTTTTGGTAATCAAAAAAATGCTGACCCAAATAATAAGAAGTTCGAAATGTATTTTTATCATTGAATACTATTGTAAATTTTATTTAAATAATTTAATCAATAAATAAACAAGATATTCATTTTTTTTGTATATGTCAAATTGAATCTTTAATCATGTGTGATTTTGCCCATATATCATATGATTCAAACTATCATGACTAATAATCAGTCAATATTAGCAATTTCTCAATATCGTGTGTAAAATGACGCACTTAAAATTACAAAAATAAAACGAAATATATTTATAATAAATAAGACAATAGCATTAGCGTACCATAACAAATAATAATCAGTATTCATTTATTGCCTTACAATCAATAAATATATAATAAAAAAGTAAGTTTCTTTTTTATGGATATAGTTCTCGATATTGACATTATGAAATATATTTTTACAAGTTTTAGTATATATAAATATGCGTTGATTATCAGTGAGATGTGACGTCATTCGATATGATAATATATTTCTAATTTAATACATTCGTTTTTTTTTCTAAAAAAGACTATTTATGAAATTTTGAACTTTGATCTTACTACTGCACCTTTATCATCATTACTTCTTACAGCTGTTGCGGTAATATAATGAAATATATGAGATACAGAACAGAAGTCATACGTATAAATTCATTTAAAAAGTACAAACAAAAAAAACAAGAGAATAGAATCATTCGTTCGATGTGTGTTTAGTGAAATAGAAAAGGAAACAATAAAGCGTTGGTGTTAAATTTGTATTGTGCATTTGGTATTGTTTCACAAGACAGTCTATATTAATTTTTGAATCAAATTTTATTGATAAACATATGCTATCTTTCGCAGGATTATAATAATACCCCTCTCCCACTTTCATTTCTAGAATAATCATGCACGTATCGAATAGCAATAACACTTCTATTGGAAATGCTCTTTTTCATGCTGCAGTACAATTGAGCGTACCTACTGTTACATCTACAGCTTCAATAAATACAAAATTACGTTCTCATTCAACTATTATAGAACCCTCTTCAACAAGAGAAATAAGGCGTAGACTTTCATCATTCTCAATCTCATTTTCAAAACGTTCTGGTTTGAATAAACGAAAAAATGTACGTGACGTAGCTACACAATCATCACCGATACAAACAATACGTCATAACATTCACCATTATTCAAATCATTTAGATAATAAAAATAAACCAATAATGACAACATCTATAACTTCAACATCAAATGATTATTTATCTGTTTCACGACATTCTCAATATTCAAGATCAATCAGTTGTTCTTCAATAAAACATAATAAATCAATAAAAAATACATTACTTGATATTTGGCAAGGATTAAATAATGATGAATTACGATCACCTACATCATTATCATTTAATCGTGCATATTCTGAAGAACATGTAAAAAAAGTAAAAAATCAATACTTAGTTAATATAATCATTAATAATAATAATAATAAATGTGTTTATTTCATTTTATTAAGAATACACCAAGTTGGAAAGCTTTATCTAAAGTTGTTACATCATTATTAACATTTACACGAACAAAAAAAGAACGATATGAATGGATACAATTAGTTGGTCATCCTGGTACTACAATATACATTTATTATATATTTTCATTTTTCTTTTCTATTTTAAAGGAACATTTAAAGAAGGAATTCATAATGGTTTTATATTAAAAGAATTGTGTGAACATGAAAGACATTGTTGTGAATTACTTCAAAATGATATTTTAAAAGATTTTGTTCCAAAATATAATGGAACCATTAAAGATGAAGATGGAAAATGTATGAATAAAATTTATTTTAATTTCTAATTTTTCTTTTTTTTTTTTTTTTGAAGTTTTTATTGAAATTGAAGATTTATTAGCTTCATTTCATGAAGCATGTATAATGGATTGTAAAATAGGTGTAAGAACTTATTTAGAAGAAGAACTTGAAAAATCCGAACGTGATCCAACACCAAGAGCTGTAAAAACACTACATATTTTATTTTAAATTGAATTTATCTTTTTTTTTTTACTTTTAGGATTTATATAATAAAATGATTGCAATTGATCCATTAGAACCAACAGAAAAAGAACATGAAGAAAAAAAAATTCTTAAACCACGTTATATGATATGGCGTGAAAGTTTAAGTTCAAGTGAAGAATTAGGTTTTCGTATTGAAGCTATTAAAGTAAAAAAAACAAATAAAAATTATTTATTTATAAGAAAAAAATACTTTTATTTTCTTTTTTTTTTTAATTTGAAGAAATCTCGGAGTTTAATGTCAAAAGATTTTCAAAGGATAAAAGAACGTAATGATGTTAAAAAACAATTAAGTGAATTTATTGCTAATTCATTATTACGTGCAGTAAATTATTAATATTAATTTAAAAATTTTTCATATATTTATTTATTATTATAGGTTCAATATCTTGAACGTCTTATTGAATTACGTTCAGCATGTATTCATTCAAAATTTTTTCAAACTCATGAGGTTTGATAAAAAATTTTTTAATCTAATCAAATTTTTTAATTTCTTTTTTTATTTTCCAGTTAATTGGCTCATCACTTTTATTTGTACATGATAATAATAAAGCATCATTATGGATGATTGATTTTGGTAAAACACGATTACTACCTAATAATATTCATATAACACATCAAAAACCATGGATACGTGGTTCACATGAAGATGGGTATTTAATTGGATTAGATAATATAATATCATTACTTTATGATATAATCGATGAAATAAAACAAACTTTAAATTCGAATTAAATTTGTATATAGAAAAATAAATGTTTTGTGTATGTATCTATTTCTTTGTTGACAACGATCTGTGAATGAATACGAAAAAATTTGATTTGAATTTTTGTTTTTTATAAATTTATAGCAGAACAGAAGTTTTTTGTATGCAAATTAATTCATGAGTAAGATTTGATGCTAGAAGAATACAAAATTTTTTTCTCTTGAATAGAGGCAAAGTAGTGATATTTTGAGATCAAAGTACATAAAACAGAATCAATTAAGTTTTTACTCAAGAACATATAGGACCTAGTATTCATGTTGGCTTGCACACGATCTATTTATTTTAACATATTATAAATAATTCAAGATAAAAGGATATCAATATAAAAAAAACTATGTTGAATATTATTTCAAGCAGTAAATGAAATAAATATTTCTAGAAAAGAGATAAAATCTGGATATCGATTATTATTTAAAATTTAATATTTCCGAAATGATAAAGCAAAGATTCTTAACAAATGTTAAGGTCATTATTTGAAAAACATTTTTAGCAAATTATATGCAATCAATTACAATTATTAGATGAAGTATATTCTTAGGTGAAAATCGTTTTTGTTCGTGCAGGTCATTAGTTTTGATGTGCCCTAGTTATAGAATAAGATAATGGTACATTTGTTTCTTTTCGTTAGAAAAATATAAGATAAAACATGTATCAAATAACAAAACACATATTTAACCACAAATATAAAAGAAAAACCATCGTTTATTTTCAAACATATTGAATAGATGAAATTTCTGCTCAATGATATATGAATAGATTATTGTATTGATATACTAAAATTCAATACCTCATGATAAAAAAGAAGTATTAGATTAATAATGATCAATGTATTCTTTTTGCAATATGTATGCTGGAATCAAAATAAAAAAAAAACAGAACAGTTGGTGTTGTCTATCAATCTATCTTCAATAAACGTGAAATAATAAAACAAATACTTTTTTTTCTATTTTTATTTCAGAATGTGGTTATTATAATAAAGACATGAAGATCAATATTATCTAATCATATTTATTAGAATAAATTTTTAATAAAACAGAGATTGTGTAATTTGTAGAGGACGTGAGTTATTGATGAAACTAATCTTCTAATTATACAAAATTTCTGTAATTTACAGAGATAGTCGTGAATGCAGAGATGAACTCAAGTACTTTGTGTCTACAAAAGAGAAATCTTAATATTTTGGAAAGGTTTTCGATAAAGAAATCACTGATTTATTATTGGGACAATAATACTACTATGGATTGAACGGAGATCGTGAATGTGAAAATAAACTGAAGGATTTAGTGTTTGTGAGAGAGAGTCCAATGTTTTCTAATGATTTTAACTGAATGAAATGATTGACTATTTGTTCAAGTAATATTGTTGCGATTGCACGAACACGGCTCGTTAATGAAAGGAACATACTAAAGAAGTAACATATTAAAAATGATGAGGAAGTCTTAATTAAGTTTTGTCTTGATTCATATCAACGACTCAATATTTATCTGTCTTACTAAAAAAATTTTTTGATTGCGGTTCAACATTTTTATAATCTGGATATTTGCATATAGTCTGATACTTATATGTATCGGTATCAGTAATGGTACCAGTTTGATTTGATTCATAATGGTGTTGTAAATGTTCACCAAATCGAAATGAACTACACTGCTGATATTGTTCCCTCAACTGAAGGGAGAATCATATGAAAGAAAATAGTTTGTATGTATGTGGTTGCCTGTCAGCGTTAAAAGAACACCGGGATCAAAAAAACATCCGCTTAAAGCAGTCCTGAAATCAACGAATCAAAATGAATGACCAAAAATTTGAGGAATCAGAGCAAATAATATTTCATCAAAAGTACTCGAAATCGGGGAATCCGAATGTGTGGTTTCTTTCTCAAGATTTTCTATCTGAAGGAAAGAACGATATTCTACGTTTTAAAAATGTCTTGAACATTGTCATCGAATGAAATACACGATCTACTGGTATTAAAGGAAGTGCAAATCTAGTACAAAAGTGCTTTATATCGAAGTTTATTTATTTCACAAATGCTTTTGTAGAACCAAACTTTTCCTCGACTGAAAAGAGGATCACACAAAAAACATGTGTTTACTTGCATGTCATGGAGTCAAAGAAGCATCAGTGTGAAAATCAAAATTAATCTAAGTTTTGCAGCTGCAATTTTAGTCAAGCAGACTGTCTCCACCTCGACCTGCCGACCAATCAGATTCTTTCATCCGAACAAATCAACCAATCAGAAGCTTTCCATTTTGGACTTTGAACTATTCAGATTGTTTCGGTTTGGGTTTCTAGCCAGTCATAGCTCTTCGATACTCGTCATTCGACATTAGAGATTTCGAGAACGGACATAGGATCATTGAGATCCTATCCGCAGGAGAAGTTGGTTAGTGAAGCGTCTATTTTGTTTCTGAGTAGTCAAGACGGAGTGGTGTAGAGTTTCGAAAGGAATGCATGACTGGAAGGATAAATCATTATTTCAAATTTTATTAGTAGAAATTCGATCGTCGCCTGGTGCCTCAAAGGAACTGAAGGAGTTTTCTAACAATCAACTGGGTAATCGTTTGTGTGTATTTTTGGTGTCATTTCAGATAGGTTTTCGGCATCAGACAGTCCACCAAGCGTTAGGACATCATGCCGCATGGTTAAAACTCTGTAATGTAGTGGCTGAATTAAGTTTGAAGACAATAAGGAAAGTAGTCTAACTAGTATAGCTAATGCTAGTTTATGTGCCTTTCTTATTGCTGGAATAGTCTACTCAGAATCTTCTCATTTCAGCTATTAAGGCTTGTTATTTTTTCGAGTGAACAGACAAACATAAGAAACAAGATAAGTTGTTATATATCTGTGTGTGTTGGCCGCGTTATTAAGAACAGTCCCTCTTTTTTTACCATTTTTAGATCTCAAGGACGGTAGGGCCAATCGGGCTGAAATTCTTACCACATATAGAGCACATCAAATAACGAGATCCGTGTTTGAGGAAACTTTTTTAAAGGAGCTCTTTGTAGAGTTCTGTGGGAAACTTTGGTTTTTCATAGAGCCTTAGCTTACTACTGTATGAATCTCTCAAATTTTGTCTGATTGGGCTGAAAACTTATTTGCATATGCCTACGGTCATATCTCAGAGGTAGTTTTAAGCTTTTTTTTTTAAGGTCTCTCTTCCTGTTTTATGAAAAAATATTCAAAGGTTTTTTCGAACCGGTTTTCTAGCTTTTGTAAACCCTATATCTTCGGATAGAGAAGTCAAAAACGAAAACGGTCGATTTTACTTATGGAGAATAGTTTCAAATATCTGTGGCAAAAATTGTGGCCTGATTGGATGAAGTTAGGGAGTGGTCGTTCTTCGCACAGGTGAGCGCTATGTATGAAAAACTGATTCATGAGAAAAACTGAAAATAATTTTAAAAAATTGAAAGTTCATTTTTCAGCAATTCTATGAACGATCTATTGTGGATACTTTGTTTTACTTCGTATTAGTGAGTAAAATTCTGACAACTTTTGGTATACCAGCTTCTCGTGAAAACCAAATACAAAATTAACGGTAGATCAGATTGAGCTCATTCAAACACAGATCGAAAGTACAATATGCAGTCTATCTTTAGAGCACATAAATTTTTTTTTAAATTTTATATCACAAAGAGGGAGGTGCCCCTAGGGGTTGTTGATAAAGGAAGATGGATTAATTTTTCAAAAATTTGATTACTATAAAGTGGTGTTGGAGCCTTTTGGAGTAGGACACATCAGTATACCAGTAACTTCTCAGAAAGTGTCAGCTGATAAATAGCTTGGAAAATAGCTGATAGTCGGGCTACTGATCGCAGCGAAGAGTCAAGAGTAGTGAACCGGAGGGATACTGGCGACCGACGAGGAGCTGTTTGAATAGCTTTGAACCAAATGCATTAGTCTCAGAATGTCTTGAAAGGTTTAATAAATGTATTCATTTAATGATTGACTACGACAACCAAGATCTAAAAGCTGTCAAGCTACATCGAGCACAATCGCTTTGGAGAGTATACTGTTATTGTTTTCACAATCTATCCTTAGGATTCGATCGATCGAAGCCATATTACTAATGCGTCACTTGTTCACAAGATTTTCATATATCTAAAAGATACTTCAAACAAAAAACTCACATAGCACACAAAAACGAGTAGTCGAGAGTGACGGACTGCAGGAACGCTGACGACCGACTACAAGCTGTCTAACATGTATTGCATCAGAAAATCTCAATATATATTGTTAGGTTTAATTTTCGTACAAATATTCGTTGGTGACAAGTTTGGAGTTTTATTGTACGTGTATGTGAGCAGTGAAGACTTTTCAAAACGAAGTTTCATAAGTAAGAGGCAGCGGTCAGATAAATTTCAGTCAAGGGAACGATAATTGTCGTTTACTATTTTATTTATGAATTATTCATTTTCACATAAATAATGTCGTATATAAAATGAAGCATACATAACTTTCATTACTTAATAATTCGAGTTGAAAACTTTATAGTCAATGACAATTTTAGTTTTTTTTATGAACTAAATGCATTTGTGAGCTCTCTCTCTCTAGCTAAGTTCTGTCTGCAAGAGAGTAAGAGAAAGTACACTCATCAATGAATCTATATCAAAACGAATGAATATGAAAATAGACTACACACACATATATGAAAGAGAAACAGAGAAAGAATGGTATCAAAGATAACATTCTTTCTCGAAAACAGAACACGAAACAAAGAAGCACAAAACATTATGTGAATGAAAAGGAGAAAGAATGTCTTTAAAAATGATGTATAGCAGAGGAGAAAGAGAAATAGTAGCGAGGACATTCGTTATTGCTAACACATTGGTTCTAAAAATATATTAATATTTAATTTTCATTTGACTTTAATAAACAAACAAAACCGGACTTGTTTCTATAAATATATTTTCAATTATGTATCGTGTCGAAAGACATTTAATACTTGAAAACATCGTCAAAAACGATATCTGTATTTAAAAGATATTGTCTCGAACTGATATAATTTAAATATAAGTAACTGGCTTTCTGACTATATGTTCATCTATTTCAGTTTCGATACAGGGAAAAATTTTCACATGAGTAGTTCTTGAAAGAGGCGTATGTAAAGACTTGATGCAAGCTTTGCATATACTACGGCTTTTCGTGTGATTTTTGTCTGAGCTTACAAAATCATTACAAGGTCAGCGATATGACTTTGTAAGATCTTTACATATAGTTGACAAAATATAGAGTTAAAAGTATATGTGTCAGTACATAGGATTAAGGGTATAGATTTCAGGCACAAATCTTAGGATGTGGAATTAATAGTACAACATTAAGAATGTAGGCCACATAGATCTGAGACTACACCAAATTCTATTGTTTTGACACAATGATTGTAAATTTTCATTATTAAGATCCATCAGATTCGTTCACATATTTGTATTACTTATGACCAATTTTTATTCGCTGCGCTTGACTTTGGCACTAAATTTTGCCCAGTTTTTAAAAGGTTCTACAATTTGACTGAATTTGGTGAAAATTGTGAAAAATCACCATTTCCACTGAATCCTGGCCGATTCTAAAACTTTTTTAAAAAGTGGACAAAATTTTGTATCTATATAGAGCAGAATGAATAAAATTCGTTATAAATAACATAAAGATTTGACCAGATTTGATGGTTTTCTACTTTAAAAATCTACACTTTGTATGGATGACTAGGATTTGTGTTCAACACGAAGCAGTGCTTATAGAACCTCGTTTTCAATTTGATAAAAAGATTCAATATGAAACTTTTTTTTAAGTGTATGACATGTGCAAATTGACTTCATATGTCAACTCTTACTGTAACCAGAGCAATAAGAACACGAGTTATTTCAAAAGATAATGTGTAAGTATGAAATCATGAAAATAGAAATTATAATATTTGTGATAACCTTAATTCTTAATCCTTAAAAGACGAAGTGCCTTCTGCTTGTAAAAATGAGAATCTAATTACAAAAACAGAGATTATGTACCCTCCGTATACTCATAGTATAGTCAAAAGTTATTACCTTCTTCTTAGCCTGAGTCTACGCACCCCTCTTTGGCAGAAATATTCATCCTTATAAAAGTAAGAAAAAGTAAGGATTTCAATCTAAGACTTTGCCTCTAGATGATTTTGATAATATTTAATATGCACTGAAATTTTCATTTAGAACAGATGCTTTTTTGCTGAGTTATTCAAAATCCAAAAATCACCCAAAATTTACTAAAAACTTCAGGATTCTGTATCTCGTGAAAGAAACTTCCTAGACACTACTAGGGCTATGTATGAGGCAAGTTTCATGTTAGAAATACACCTCTATAAGGCCGAAAGTCTTACCCAAGGAACGTTATATTGATCACAGCACAATCTATCAGGAGATCGATTGAAAGATTCCAAAACGCTGACACTGAATAGTTTGATGATATGCTTAAGGATGTGACGAAAAATAAACTACACCGTATGTCGTACTTTTGAATAGATACAACTTTAAGGAAGAAAGGTGTCATTGTAAAAAGTCATCAGTATTAAAAGGTCTCCTGCTACGTCTGACAAGCAACTGAATACCACATTTTAGTCTAGATATGTCCTCGAAGGTCATATCAATCTAGAAAAATATTGGTTTTTGTCTACAAAGTTTTTATAAGGTTTTTATTACAATTATTTAAATATTCCTTGGAAGGGACAATCGACTTTTAAGGATTAAGGCTTCTCTTTGATGCACAGCAAGTAATGTTATCTACCTCGCATCACACTGTATTTTCACTATCCTTGATATATTTTTATTAAGTATTCAGCCAACGTCGTCGCCTCCAGAGATGTTATTCTCTAAGCCGAAAATCTGACCAAACAAACTTACTATCAAAACGATTGATAGTGGGTTTATTTTTCTATTTTTGTTCATGAAAAATTTAGTTCCACTTAGCACCGATATCGTTCAAGAGTTTCTTCGCTGTTTCAACAGCAAGATGGAAGCTCTCGGCGGGAGGCATATTAGCGTAGCTTTCGTTCACGATACCACTTGGATTTGTCAGAGCGATAGACCCGGAATGAACTAGATGTGGCTCGACGGCGAGTGGGCCATTCCAGTTCTGAGTTACAGCATTGCGCAAAATTTTCTCTACCTGTCCATTGCCTAGTCCAACGGGAACATGGATATTTTCGAAGGTCGAATCTTTCAAGTGAAAGCTATCGGTTTGCCCGACTAGATTGCACCAGGCGTCATAAACGTCTTCGCCACTTTGCTGGTAATTATCGAAATCGAGAATTAATTTGAAATTTGCACTACGAAGACTAGCAATTTCCTTAACGTTAGTCACCAGATCACCGTAAATATGACGTTCGTTCTCGTGATAAAGCACTAAACCTAGTTTTTCCGCTTCATTGCGCAGACGAACGAGGTTGGCCAGCGATTTTTTGCCCCATTCGGCGTGTGAGATATTCATTTTGTTATAGTAAGAGAAAATGCGAACGGCATTGCAGCCGAACACCTGTGCCAGATTCGCCAAATGATGCAGTTTTTCGACATCAGTTTCTACATCATCTAGAATATCGATTTTGCCAATTGGTGAGCCAAACATCTGTACAGAAATATTGGCGTCATCCAATTTGTTTTTGATGATCTTTGCATTTTCGAGAGGCAATACTGCGATATTGAAACCGTCGATGTTACGAATATCGATACGTGATAGTCCGGCACGCTTGGCCGCAGTAATTTGCTCATCGCACGAAAGACCAGCTTCGTCAGTAAAAGCTGATAGTGTCCACATGATGATATTTTTGCCGTCGTCGTCGAGATTTGTTTGTTCTGAATCTAAAATTATGTGATTTTGTGGAAATGCGAAGTTCGAGCAGTTATTTTTGCTTGATTCAGTTACAACTTGGAAAAAATGAGATTCTCATCACAGCAGTTTGGATATTGAAAAATGTTTAAAAAAATCATTCCTTCACTATTCGATTAATGACATTTGAAACAACAACAGAAAGATTGAAAAGATTTAGGTTTTCAATTTTTAAAAAATGGGTAGATACCTTCTTCTGTGATGAACTCCGATTCTAGTATGATTATTAACAGAAAAACAAAGGTAATAGGTCTTTGTGAGAATAAAAGACTGAAGAGAGAGGTATGCAGATGAGAAATTATGTGTTCTCTTTCATAATTCTCTTGTTTCCTTGTGTAAATATTTCTTTTTTTATGTCACAATAGTAGTGCAATAAAATGATATTTTCACCTGGATGATGGTATAGTCAACTGCGCTCTGAGTGCAGAAAAACACTTTCTTTACGACCGATAGCACGCTAGTATTGTTTATATCTTATTTTCTTTGCACTTATCCTAAACTAAAGTTTAAAATATCATTCGACTCTCGCACTTAATTCAAATCAAAGTCACAGAATGAACCATCAACATCGCTGTCATCATCATCATGACCGGTATCTTATCAGTGAGCTTTAATTGCAAACGCGTATTAGCTACATATATGCGTAAGAATAATTATATACTAATCCATATGTTGATAAGAGCGGTCTCTTCTCTTTCATCTGTCACTTTTTATTCTTAAGTGAATGAAATAAAACGCTAAAACCTCCAATTATATATGTTTCAAGATCATATGATTTATCACCAATTGATGTTATTATATCATCAATTGTTATTGTAAATACACATAAACCAGTTTTTATATTAAGTTTTTGTTTTTTTAATACAATTACAGATAAAATAAAGGTTAATGCTGGTGTACAACGCTATAAAATAAATATAAAGAAATATCTAATTAAATGAGAATAATTTTCTGTAAAAAAATAAATAGAATGACAATTCAGATTATTATTAGTATATTTTTGTATTTTTTATTAAAGGCAATCAACACAATTTATTAAGATAAATAACAAAAAAAACAATGTTTGACTGAGATGTCTTATTAATACAAAACTAAATTTAATCATATCTATATTTAATCAAACTTACTTTAATCACAACATAAATAGCAACATTAAGATTCATAAGTACTTGTAAAAATAATATTGTATTTAAACAAAAAAAAATCGATGGAATAAATAATTTATATATATCATTTTTTGTTACATTAGGTATTGTCATAAGACGAATATAGCCAAATATTTGATATGATAGAAGTATAAAAAGAAGTTGAGAAAATATCACAAATAAATTATTACGAAAATTGGCTAATTCAAAAAGTGCTTTATTAAAAAATGCTAGTATAAATGATAAAAAACCATAAGTTAACATTGATGGTACGTGTAACAGAAGTGAGTTTATTCTTTTTTTCTTTGGAATGTTGATGTATCCTAAGAAAGTTAGAAGTAAAAATAAAAATTGTCAATACTTTGATTTAATTTGATAGAACACTCATCGAGTTTCTACTAAAAATGGGAGAAACTTTTTTCTTGAAAAAGAAAATATGCGTATAATCCAAATATTTTTCTCAAACATTGCGCACATATTGACATATTCTCACATTTGTCATACATTTTTCTCTTTCTATAATAAAATAAGATGTAAAAAAGAATAATTTTGGCATAAAATACGGTCGAACTGTTGACAGATTTTCTATTCTCTAAAAAGATCAACTTCTTAGAGAAACATGTGTATATATATAGATACGAAAAACAAAACAAGTATGCGTAGAGTTTAGATAGCATTCTTATACTAAATAGAGAAGGGCGAATGAATGAATGGACCACATTAGTTTTCTTTCCTTCGAGGTATCACTTAGAATTTCATCGTTAAGTACAAATCAACATCATACGTAAATGACATTGACAAAAGTATCTCTGAAATGTATATTATAGTTTACTTATTAATTGTTAAATGGGTTAAAACAATTGCTTTAAGAATTCTCCTGTCATACAGACAAAAAAACAAAATCGAGATTTTATTATAGAAGCCGAACGAATATTTTCTATAAAGAGACTCTTATCTTAACAAAAGGAAAAATGGTATCTAAAATCTATACATACTATTTTTTCATACATATATACATGTATATCGTTTATAATGGACTATAAAAAAGAATCGTATTTAACTATGTCTCGCCACCAATCGACGATCTTGCCCTATTCTTCCTAGGTTCTTGTTTTTCTTGATTTTCAGACAAGATTCTTTTTCCATTCCTTCTATACAAGATTCTTGCCTGAAAAAACTGATCTTGCCTTCTGACAAGGTTCGTGCACTCTAAAAAAAATAGGTGTTTTACGAAACCTGTGCCCAGGGGAAGAACCTTTCAGGTTTCATATCGATTTGCTGAACCTAAAAAAGATCAGAGAACGATTTGCTAAACCTTTTTAGGTTTCGTAAATCGATACGAAACCTTAAAGGTTCTTCCCCTGGGCACAGGTTTCGTAAAACACCTATTTTTTTTAGAGTGTGTAGACCGAATCTTGTCTGACAAGGCAAGACGTCCTCCTCCAGACAAGATTCTTGTATTCTTGCTTTTTTGCCTGATTCTTGCTTTTCTTGAATTCTTGCTTTTTTGCCTGATTCTTGCTTTTCTTGAATTCTTGTCTGATTCTTATTATTCTTGATGTTCTTGCCTGATTCTTTTTTTTCTTAGATTCTTGTCCGTTTCTTATTTTTTTTATTGCTTGCCTGATTCTGGTTATATGAAAGAACCTTTTTGTAGGTTATTATTACTCTCTTTTTCATATAATTTTATTATGATTTTGCACATCATGTACAAAAAAAAATGTGAAAAAAACAAAAAAATACTTTTAATTTCATGTTATTAAAGCAGTTTCAATTTTTAACACAAGAAAAACATAAATTTTTCATTATCAAAAAAAAATCTTATTTTTTCAAACCTCATCATCATCATGTGCACCATGGACACGCTGAACGGCTGTTGTATTTCTTTTTGATGATTGATTCGACGTTTGTTTTTTGATGTCTTGTTCCATTTGTTGTAATGAATTTTTTATTACTTGACTGTTTGCCAAAGTAGTTGTCGGATGAAGTCCATGAATGTATGACAAGTAACCTAAAGAAAAGAAAATTCACATTAGAAAAGATTAACTTTCTAAATGTATCTTACTCAACAATATGTCAAATTCACCTGGACGTAAGTCATTAAATGATGCCATTTCACAATATCCAGCGCGTACTAAAGCTCTAGCAGTTTGATTTAATGATGCATCACGTTGAACATGAGACACATTAATCCCATTTAATTCCTACAAGTAAAAAGATCTATTAATAAATGTTCTGCACTTTGTACAATTTAATATCCTCTCTATAATACAAGATCAATGCATTAAGGGTGTTCTGAGTTCTGATTTAATCACTTACGATTGAAACATGCTCGTCATCATTTTGTTGTCGAGTTTGCAATACTTTTGCTTGCTAATAGAATTAGAAAAATAATTAATATTATTTAAATTTATATTAGTCGTTACTATGTGTACTATATGAGATAATTGCTCACATGAGCCAAATTCGGATTAAAATCATAACCATAATTATAATCTTTATCATTAAATATATAATCATGAGCATATGTATCATTATTAAATGTAGTACCAGCACGAGTATCATCAGCATGTGTATCATTCATAGATGAATCATGAAGAACCATATTATCATCAAAAATTCGATTATCCATAGTGACATCATTTTCAAAGTTTTCTATAATATCAGATGAGTATGGACGTGATTCACTCTAAAAAAAGAAAAGTACAAAAATTTATATTTTGAGCTAGCTCGATTAAATTAAGTTATTTACAAAATGTTCGACTGGTAAATGATGATGAGATAATTGAGTATGATGATGTTGATCTTTTTTCTTATGACGCCATCGACGTTGTTTATTTGTATGTGGTGCCGACTCTAAAAAAATAGTATTTGAGTGAAAAAGACATAAAGTGCTTACAGATATTACCTATATTACCAAGAGCATTATCAAACAATAATTTCTTGAGTAAATCAAGATTTCTTTCATCCATACAAAAATACTTTTGTGGATATTGAAAAATCTAAAATATATAATATAGAAAGGTATGGATTGATAAAATATCGAAATATGTTCAATAAGTGTAGTTTTTCAAAAAACAATAGAAAAAAAGATATCACATATTCCATTGTTTTCTTGATATCGAATGAAAACTTTTTCTATACATACAATTGAAATAATTAGTTGTTCGATGTCGTTTAAATTAAATGAACGCTTTAGAAAAAGTATATGTCCAAAGTGAATTGCACTTCTTGTCGAATCATTAATGAACAAATAACGTTCAGACATTGCCTTTATATATTTGATCATACAAAGATGACATCACGCGTCGTCGATCTTGAAAAGCTGACAAGAATCTTTTTCTTCCCTATTATAAGAATCTTGTCTGAATAGTAAGAAATTTAAAATATCTTATATTTCTTTCCAGTTTCTGTTTTTTCATAATTTTCATACAAGATTCTTTTCGTCTTGAACTTCAGACAAGATTCTTTTTAAAAGAAAAAAAAAAGATTCTTCTCTGAATGTTAAATATATCTTGAATATCTTATAATTCTTGCCTGATTCTTTTATTTCTGATTTATCAGCCGAGATTCTTGTCATCTTAAGATCCAGACAAGATTCTTTTTACTTTCCTGTTGAAAAAAATCTTGCCTGAATACAAGAATCTTGTCTGGAAGTAAAGAAAAACAAGAACCTGGAAAGAATATGGCAAGATCGTCGATTGGTGATTATATTTGAAGTATTTGCAAGTATTTCTGAGAGAGGAATTGAACATAAAATACTTTTAATAGCGAAATTCTGTTGAGAATGATTAATACGAAGTGATCATATCCATTGGAATGAACATTAAAACGACAGTTCTTTTCATCATTTTTATATTTTTGATATATTTAAGCTTCTATTAGGTCAAATCCATGATGACTTTTAATACGTCGATATCATGCAGACAAATGTATATCTTTTCATTTGAAATTGAATCTTTATTCTTCTTTATTTTTGTTTTTCGATATTGTCTCATTATACTGACTGTGCCTATTAACTGTACGATTTACTTCATGTTGAATAAATTGATAATGCAAATTTGGAATTTAATTAGATCGTTATCATGAAATAATTAATACAAACAAACGAAATCTTCTGTCTTTCTTCATAAAATGTTCTCGGAGATCGAATTATTAAATTAATTGATGATAAAGTTTGATTGTTTATGAGATTTGACTCAATAGATCGTCTTGACTACCTCATTGATTATGAAAGACGAAGAAGATTCTTATTTCCAAAGATACAAGAAGAAAGGAAATCGATGGTAAGAATTACACTGTCAATTTTTTTGAATTTTTATTTATTAGAAAATCGATTTTTAAAAAGCTATAGCATTTTCAAACTTTCATAATTTATTAATCGAATTATGAGGACTTAGAAAATGCTTGATTTTTTAATTTATAAAAATTCAACGTGATTTTCGAAAATTACGAAAAGAATGGAAAATCAACATTGACTTTTCAGTAAAATCCGATAATCAAATTCGATTTCGATTTCGATTTCGATTTCGAGAGTCATTTAAACAGTGACTGATATTGTGTCATAGCGCATTCGAATATATAAGTTAGTTAATAATGTCGTGCATCCATTATTTTCTCCAGCAGCTGTAGCGAGTAGGTAAGTTATATTTTTTCATTTAGATCTACCATACAGACTTAAAATTTAAAATGATTACTATAATTTAATTTTATACTTAATTCTCATGCATTACTTGTTCAATCGTATTTTTTTCTATTTAGATTTGTTTATGGTTAATACAACTTTTTATTATGTAGAATATTATTTTTCAATAATATTTTCTTTATTATTATTTGGCTTTGTTTATGATTGACGGCATTCTTTTTTCTATTTAGATTTGTTTATAATGGACAGTACTTTTTTCTATTTAGATTTATTTATAAACTAATAGCATAAAATACAAGCTCACTGATTATTTTTAGTTTTTTGAAATAAAATGAAAAATAAAAAATGATTATTGAATTCGCATTTTATGATGTTAATATATTTAAATAATTTCATTAAACGAAATTTATTTATGTGCACTACTATCTTTTATTATTTTGTTATATTAATGTTTAATAATAGATTTTTATTATTGTTTAGACTTATTTATGTTCAATATTAATTTTTTTATTATTTTGATGAGTTAGTTGTCAATGACATTTATTTATTGTTCAAAAGTATTAGTTATTACTGGTATACCTGATGAAAATAGAAAGTCTTTCTAAAATTTCTATTTTTTAAATTACATTGCACGAAACCTATAAAAATGAAATTTAGAACTGACGTTTCGATCTCTAGAAAATGTTCGAATTGCTAAACGAAATGCGGATTTCTAGAAAAGTCCATATGCATTCACTTTCGATTTTCACACTAAAAATCCAATTTAGTATTTCAATTTCGTTGAATATCGAATTTTCACGAAAGCAGAAATTCCTTAGAGGTTTCATATGGACTTTTCTAGAATATCTTTAGCTATACTCTACCCTAGTGAATGTACTGAGCTAAGGGTACCCATTACTGAGAAATTTTCACCAGGGTACCCGATATAGGTACTTCGAAAAAGTCTCAGTAATTATACTGATGTGGATACTGTATTAGGTACCCAAACCAGTATATTTACTGAACAAGTACTTGTATGGGTACCCACACGTATAAATTTACTGAGAAAATTCCTACAGGGTACCCTAAATTTGTATCGTTCTGTGTAGCAAACTGTTCATTCACCGTTTTCTTTTGCGCACACAGCTTAATATAAACAACTAGACAAAACGTAAGAAATTAATTTTTTTTCAATATTCTTTCTTGATTATTTACTAGTCGAGAACATGCCGATCTCGATAAAAAATTGAGAGAGGACTACCTTGAAGTGGTTTGATGGAGATCCAACCAACTTAGGTCCGGAGGTCATATTTCAAAATTGACCTGATTGAATCTTTAGAATTGAAAAAATTCATTTAAATCGAAAAAATGTCATAAAATGCCTTAAAATAAAAAAATAAAAAATGGGGTCAGGGTGAGGTTCGATCATCGACCACCAACATACTGCAATTTTGGCGCCAGGGTACCCAAAAATACTGTGCAATAGTACTTATTTACTGAACACTTTTCAGCGGGGTACTTGACAAAGTACTTAAGTACCCTCAAGTTGTTGGGACATTCTTGTACCAGGGTACTTTTTTAGGTACCTTCATGTCAGTACATTCACTAGGGTATAAATCATTTTCTAGCTTACGGCGTAGTGCAGTTTTTCAATTAATTTCATGGAAATATTTTATTAATTTGAACTCATCTTCTAATCAAGAACCGATCAATTCAATTTTGGCGTATATTCTTTGAGAAATTTGATTTATATGAGTTCAGATTTGTCTAAAGAAATATAGATGCTTTGGCATTTTTTTACGAATGATATGAGCTATAGAAAATTCGAGGTTATCAATCGATAGAGCTCGTCGAATTTTACTCTGGTACAGTTGGGATACGTTCTTAGACGAATCTTGGCTGGATTTACTAACTATATGAGGAGATTCATATAGTAAAAAATGGGTATTTTGAGATTTTCTCACGAGTGGTATGAGCTATGCAAAATCCAAAGTTACCAATCGATAGAGCTCGTAAAATTCTACTCTAGAACTCTTTGGAACAGTTGGAGCAGCTTCCTGGACGAATCTTGGCTGGATTTATTCGAATATGAGGTTAACTTCACCTACGTGAGAAATTGTTGGTTTGTGGAACTGTATATTAATAGAAAAGATCGATGTAACTAGACGCGTTTTATTTTGAACGGCAAAAACAAATAATTGAAGTTTTGTCAAAAAAAATTGTGAAAATTTTACTAAATCTTCAGTCGAAATGAAAAGTCAAATGATAAAAAATACATAGTTGGATAATTCCATGGGGTGTCAAACACTTTTTACACAAAGTATTCAGAAATTTGTGTGCTTCAGGAAACTTACTCACTTTTTAACCAACACACGAAATCAATCGAATGAAAACTATACCGATAGATAAAGTAATCAACGTACTATCTAATCGTACAGAATTAAAAAGATTTCTGATGTTTTATAGAAATGCAAAAAAAAAACTGAAAACTAGTACAAGTAAGCGAATCATACTGCATATAACATTGATTAGGTGAATTTTGTACTAAAATTTCTAGAATATCTCTCACGCTTATGAAGAATAATATTACGAGTTAGATACAATTATACTGTTCCATCTTTTGAAAATATATACTATCAATAAAATCTTATTATCATGGACATTGTAATATATATATATCTTGAACAAAAACTAAATCTATTTTTGTTTCTCTACTATCAATAAATAAATTATATCAATATCTCGTACTATCTTAAGACAAATGCTCGTTATTTAATTCACAATCTCTTCAATTTAATGCCAATGCAATCAATATTTATAAAATATTTCAGATGAATGACAATAACATTCATTCAATGCAGCAATTAGACGATCTTATAACCTTACACTTATATAAATACAACTCTTTCATTTCTCCATCATTTAGGACCTTATTCAATCGTCAATAACAATCAAGTCGAGTCAAGTCATCACAGTTCAAGGGTAAGTTCGTTTTCTTTGTTTCTTCCAATTTTTTGTCTTTTTAGATTCATTTCCTAAATATATGTTCAATGATGGTACGTGTTAGCTTTGCGCTTCATGGTGATTATTACTTTAATGATACAGAGAAATTCTCTTGATAATCGAACCGCAAACATGTCTGTGAAGGCCTGTTACATATGTACTTATATACATGTATTGCCTTATTGATCGGCTATGTCCATTGTGTTTGAATTATTACAGAGTTTCTCCACACGCGAGCGCAAGAGAGAGTAAAAAAGAGGCACATCAATTAAGCAAAAGCGAATTTTCTTTATTTATCAAATAATATTTCACAATTTCTTTTTTACAAATTCTATACTTTCATGCACAATCTTGAGATTTGGATGATTCTTCAGCAATGAACTTTGAAAAATAGCAAGAGCACATTCATACAATGAGAATGCTTTCGAGTAATTGCCCATATTTCTATACATGGCAGCAATGTTGTTGTAGGAAGTGGCCAATGAAGGATGATTTGCAGGAAGAGTTTTTTGGCGAATTTCGAGTGCTTTTTCGTAAAACGAAAGTCCTTTCAAATTCTCTCCCATGTTGTTATACACCAAACCCATGTTGTTATAAAAACTAGCCAATGAAGGATGATTTGCAGGAAGGGTTTTTTGATAGATGTCAAGCGCTTCTTTATAAACCGAAAGTGCTTTAGAATACTCTCCCATCTTGTTATATGCCCCACCGATGTTGTTGTAAGACGTAGCTAATGAAGGATGATTTGCAGGAAGAGTTTTTTGGCGAATTTCGAGTGCTTTCTCGTAAAACGAAAATCCTTTTGAATACTCTCCCATGTTGCTATATACCGCACCGATGTTGTTGTAGGTAGTAGCTAAATCAGGATGATTTGCAGGAAGAGTTTTCTGACGAATTTCAAGTGCTTTTTCGTAAAATGAAAGTGCTTTAGAATACTCTCTCATGTTACCATATACTGCAGCGATGTTGTTGTAGGGAGTAGCCAATGAAGGATGATTTACAGGAAGAGTTTTTTCATAAATTTCAAGTGCTTCTTCGTAAACCGAAAGTGCTTTCGAATATTCGCCCATGTTATTATACACCCCACCAATGTTGTTGTAGGAAGTAGCTAATGAAGGATGGTTTGCAGGAAGATTTTTTTGTTTTATCTGAAGTGCTTTTTTGTAAAACGAAAGTCCTTTCGAATATTCTCCCTTGCTGTTATACACAGAGCCGATGTTATTATAAGAAGTAGCAAAGTCAGAATGATTTGTAGGAAGAGTTTTTTGTTTTATTTGAAGTGCTTTTTCGTAAAACGAAAGTGCTTTAGAATACTCTCCCATGTTGTCATAGATCCCACCAATGTTGTTGTAGGAAGTAGCCAAATCAGGATGATTTGTAGGAAGAGTTTTTTGACGAATTTCAAGTGTTTCTTTGTAAACCGAAAGTGCTTTTGAATACTCTCCCATGTTATTATACACCCCACCAATGTTGTTGTAGGAAGTAGCCAATGAGGGATGATTTGCAGGACGAGTATTTTGATAAATTTCAAGAGCTTTTTCGTAAAACGAAAGTGCTTTAGAATACTCTCCCGTGTTGTTATACATCGCACCGATGTTATTGTAGGAAGTAGCCAAATCAGGATGATATGTAGGAAGAGTTTTTTGACGAATTTCAAGTGTTTTTTCGTAAAATGAAAGTGCTTTAGAATACTCTCCCATGTTGTCATATATCCCACCGATGTTGTTGTAGGAAGTAGCCAATGAGGGATGATTTGGAGGAAGAGTTTTCTGATAGATTTCAAGTGATTCTTTGTAAAACGGAAGCGTTTTAGGGTATTCTCCTATCTTGTAATACATCGCAGCAATGTTGCTGTAGGTTGTAGCCAAATCAGGATGATTTATAGGAAGAATTTTTTTATAGATTTCAAGTCCTCTTTCATAGTACCAGAGGGCCTTGTCATAATCCCCTTGATTATCTTTAACATATCCTAGATTAGTATAATATAGTGCTTTATCACTCTCATCGGATGTCTGTTCAAGTAATAATGTATAGAGTTCTTCAGCTTTATCTAACTCGTTCAAATGAAGGAATAAGCTACCTATTCGTTGCCATCCTGTTCCATGTGCACCTTCTTTTATATGTTTCGTGAGTGTTCGAAGTTGTTGATCATTATCTGATGTTAGTGTAAGTTCCACTTCATAAAGTGGCTTGTTTTTGTCAATTTGTGTAATTTGACCGATATAGAATACTGTATGCATAGAGAAAAGAATTTCTTTTTCTGTCTTGAAGTAACTGATGCCTTCGATGGCAGCGAATGGAGCAGACGATACAAAAGGATCAATGGACATTTGAAAGAGAATGCCAACCATATTGGTTTTTGTTAAGGCACGTTCGGCGAATCCAAGAGAAACTTCTCGGCTTGTACTAGTGGATAGAAAGTTATTAAAAGATATCAGGTTACCTTTTGTTTTACAGAGTTTCTCAAAATCTTTGGTTGATAGACCTTGTCCTCGGTAAACTGTAATGGGCTTTCCCTGATAAGCACTAACCTGTTGTTGATGTAAATGCTCAATTTGTCGATGAAGATCACGTATGAAAAATCCCATATTAATAATGGTGTCGATTTCTAATTTTCGAAGTGCTCGATTGAGCATTTGATATGTGAAACATTCACGTGTATACCACCAGATTGCCAATTGTGGGCGATATGCACATTCAAATTCATTGATAATATTTAATTCAATCATATGACCATTGTAAAATTTACGATAGTATTTTATAAAATGCTGGATGGATTTTTGGTCATATTCTATTTCAAAAAGAATATCCTCGAATATTTGGATGTACATAAAACTGGGCTCGAGTTCATTTAAATCTTGACTCGACGTTCCTTTATTCACTGTGATGAAACTTACAGGAATAAAATCTTGCTCGTATTGTTTAATAGCCAATTGTAATGCTGCACAAATGGGTGTAATAGATGTATGCACACCCTTGATTTTCTCCCATTGTTTCACCCACTGTTCATGACGGGATTTGTCCCAACAAAAGACGTAAATGGAATCTATTTGTGAGAAATCATGAATATCGGGGACTAAATTTTGTCCCAATGATCCTGACGTAATGACGAATACTTTCTCTTCATCGATATCTTTGAGACATTGAATACATTGGTCTGAGTCGGTGAAGATATTAATATCGTTGATAACTCCATTTAATTGCGCTAATATCTCTTGGCATTCGTTTTTTGACTTATCGAAACCGGCGTCAACCCAGATTAATAAATAATTTTGAACAATTCGCTTACGGGGATTGATAGTACTGTCTGTTGTGGTTGCAGATAAATCAGAAGTTTTTGATGTTGCACAAATGGAAGGAATGTCTTTTGAGTTTTGTCCACCCATAATCCGCTAAATGATTCGTTAATCACCAATGTGAAATTATGTGTAGTTGATTGTTGCTTAGACAAAAAGACTCCATATCATCTATTTATATAGTCGATGTCTCAGTTCGTTCCGATTTTTCTACTACGGAAATTGCTTTTTTTGTTATGACTCAAGAACAAATTACGCCTATTTTTTTTTGAAAATGTTGTTAGGAAGAGTAGAAATGAAAAAAAAATTTGTTGATAACATTTGAAGAATCGAATAACGAACTTAGCTTTGCATCTTATCGCATAGTTACTCTTTCCAATTTATTTTTGTACTTCTGCGCAATTGCTTTAGTGTCAATATATGAGATAGTTTCTGTCGTCGAATAAATTTCGAAAGAACGGTATGATTCATTGAAGTTCTCGACACATTAGAAGAACTCTCCGTAATAGAAGACTTTTCCTAGACAAACGAAGCAAAAGATAGTTTCAAAGACTTCACTTTGAAAATTGATTTTTAAAAATGACTTCTAAAACTTTTTTGATATTTTTAGCTTTTATGTATGTATTAATATATATGTTTTTTTATCTATACATGTATGCAAGAGTTAATATGTGAATTCAGTTGACCTGGAGTGTCGAAAATGATGCAAAAAATAATAATAAATATTATTACTACCGATACAACTCAATAAACAACTTGGAATGATTTATTTGACTAGAAGTTCAAAAAATAAAGCTCTGTTAAAAGAAATAAACGAAATCTTTCACAAAGATTTAGTAAGTAAATGCTAATTTATAACAGATTGAAAACAATTTGCAATCTTTGTTCATCTTCCAACCACCTGCTCGAAAGGGATTATAAAGGTTACATTATAATGAAAGCTATTCTGAAACAGATTAAAAATAAGTCTACAATCTTAGTCATTGAATTCTGCTTTCTTTTTTTTTTGATCGATTCAATTTCTTCTGTAGCTATAAGTGAGATAACATAGTTTTGATTAAATCATCAAAACTATAAATATGTGCTTTAGAATAAACATAATCGTAACCTAAAAAATTTCTTCCTTCTTTTGTCTTTTGGTTGAGACAAAATAACTATTAGGTCTTAAACTGAATTAAATCTCATCAAGGACATTCGCGCACTCTACATCTTTCTAAGCTGTATTAAATTTCAATAGGAGAACATTGGCGAACCTTACAACATGGCAGATTATTTAAATTTCAACAATAGATTAATTTTACGATGGAGTACTTCTATATTTTGTCTCAATTTGCCTGACACCGATGTCTTTGTTTTCTTTGAGAGTCTATTATTACTTCTAATGTACATTTTATTAAAAGTTATTAAAGCAACTTCTTGCCGGTTGTCGGCGTTTCTCGGGTTCGCCACACCCGACCCATCGCTACAATGTCACAAGTATCTACTATTCTCCGAATTATCTACCAACTTTCTTGATCCACAAGGATAAATTCACACGTTTTCGAGAAATCTATCGCACATTCGAATGCCCAAACTTATTTAACTCCCGAAGATGATCAGAGGATTATAAACTTTAGAAAAATGAACAGTTGTACGATAGATATCGATTAATATATCTAGTAGTCTATTAATTACACAGTTAAAACTCGAGCAACAGAAAAATTGCTGATTTATTCAATGTACATTTACACATACCGAGGTTGGCAGTTAAGCCAAGGATCACAGCACCAGAAATATAAGCAATTAAGAAAAAGGAAACAAAAATGAAAATCGCTGACGCTATAATACCAAGAAAGAAGTACAATGCAGAGCGCTGTAAAAACGAAAAAATTCTTACCTCCAATACAAAAATAAATAAGAAACAGCGTTTTTCTACCAATTGGCTACCATTAGGAAACACGTACCATTTGTAAAAATTTTATCATTTAGTATGTCTCGTAATACTTAATGAAATATGAAGATATGGGAGCTCCACATTTTACTCCATTACAGGTTCCTCTACTAAGTTTTTTTATATAAATGAGGACTATTCTAATATGAATTTCTTATCGCGATGCCTTCTATCGCACATGTTTGCAGCATGCACTCCCTTCACAAAAGTTACTTTTCAGAACGGATGTAAAGAAGACATCCTCAGTTTTGGCTCGGTTGAAATGTAACTCTAATCGGTCCTATCGAGCTAGTTGGCAAATAATCTATAGGATTCTGCACTACCTGATCCATGCAAACAATAAATCCATCAAATCAAGGACTAGTCGTTTGTTGATGCCTCTGCAAAGCGCCACTCTCGGATCATTTAATGTATCGATAAATTCGTACATTGAAACACTGATTTGGATTTTTAACGATCTACTCACTTTTGCTGACGTCAGAATGAAAGACAAACCGCAAATACTTTTTTCCTTACTGCATATTTAATATCAACGGATCAATTATATTAAACTGACTTTTCATAGAAATCAATCATAAAAATTTTAGTATTTGGATGTGCTAAACACAAACGATCAAGCTCGGTCAGAACTTAGACAAGCCTTATAATAGAAAAGCTCGTTTCTAATTGGCTTGAACAGACAAACATAGACACATTTTTCGAGTGTAAAATCCTTTCTTTCAGAAAAGGAAATACTTAGATCGTTAATTTAAAATACACACGTTTTACTCATATATACTATTAGTGATATTCACCTATTGTACATACGCTATAATATCTGCTATTTACTACGTACCATGTATACAACGGTATTCAAGATACATTTAAATGTAAGACTATAGTAACTGCAATGCTTGCTACGATATGGGTTCAAATCTCGAAAATCGATTTTGTGGCCCAGCTGTTCACTGTGGCAAAAAGATGCTAAGAATTCCCTAAACGATAATTACAAGACTCCCTAAAACGTCTCGCAAAATTGTTCAATAAGTTTCCAAGAGCTTCCCTATATTTTTTTTCATTTTTATTTCACTTCTTGAAGATTCTTGATTGGCATTTGGACAAAAATTTTTTCGTATTCTCCTGAAATTCCCAAAGAATCTCGATAAGGAGTTTGCCATCTATAGACTTCTTGGAGCGTCGACTATGAAATGCACTGATAGCTTCAGTGTTTCGATTAGTAACTTTAGTTACTAATCGACTAACTCGTAAACTACCTGTTGATGTAATTATTACGTGTTTAAAGTATTGCATCCATTCTGCGACTGCACTGTACAACCCATAGCCTTCATCCAATACATCACATAATGTATAAATTTCGTTACATCTACCAAAAGCAAAGAATAAATGTTCAATATTATAAATCATTTCGCAAGCTTTGCACTATTAAAATAGAAAAGAGAAAGTTTTCCATTGCGTAAAACAGCAAGAATGGAAAGTCATTCTCAGAACTCTTCGCGCATCCTATATAGATGAAACTCATTCAGTTCTATTATCAATAAAAATATTATTGACTTTTTTATAATAGTTCGTCCCAAAAGTTTGTGCAACTCACCACCTACTACAAGTGTGAAACATTTGCCTTCCATCATGGTGTAGAGCATCCAGTTTTAGGACGGCACATAGCTGTCGGTCTGATTGCTTCATTACTTTCTGAGGGAGCTCTGTTCAGTGCGTGGCTGACGACTCTGGCATTATAAAATTAGAATTCATGAGATTATAAGTGGTCACTTGTACATGAGCAAAGTTTGCACACAATGAGCATCAAAACTGGTGGCACCACTTCAATGTGTCCAATCAAATGGAATGTTGTCAAAAGCTGTTGCAGAAAAGCGAAGCGTATCCAAACAACTTTCTTGATCACATCGTGAATGGCGGCGGATTATGGATCTATCAATATGATCATATCAGTTAACTGGAAGTGAAGATCTGGAAGAAACCTGAAAAAAGGATATCAACTCG
Source organism: Macrotrachela quadricornifera (assembly GCA_022393335.1). NCBI lineage: Eukaryota > Metazoa > Rotifera > Eurotatoria > Philodinida > Philodinidae > Macrotrachela > Macrotrachela quadricornifera. The sequence continues at coordinate 347,426 of JAJEKB010021268.1, read as the reverse complement.
GTCCGTCAGCAAAAGCCGACTAGAAATGGTCTGATAACTATTTGAATGATCTAGATTCGAAGACTTTTCTCTGAAGACATACAGAGTTTACGTGATCGCTAGCGGCTCGTGGCTGCTAGCCAAGATCAAATACATCCCATGGTGACATAGTTATTATTCTTTGTATTAACAGTATATGAGCTGCACGAATTTTTGAAACAATCTGATATGGCATTTGTCAAGTGTGTTTATAGAGACAGTTTTGTTTTATTTTTATTATTTAAAATCCTTTTGATAGTAGAGTAATAATGCTGATAAATATCAAAGTCTAACTATTATATCGGTATTTTTGAACTTTTTATATAAAAGAATAATATGTTATAAATGAAATATTTAAGAATAGTGAAAAAAAAGAAGTTATTATTTAAAGTTATTTCATTAATTGTTGGCATTGTTGTATTTAGAGGAAGATACAAACAATCTAAACTTCCAGTAAAAATTTCTTTTTATGTTACGTTTATGTCATTCGATAAAGCATGAGCTTGCTGGTCATAAAAAATAGTTTTTTTGCTTTAGCAAATACTTCTTTCCAGTTGAAAAATATGAAATATTCGCAGCATCAAACATTGAGTATAAAAAAGTTATTAAACCAACTCTAGGCTCAAAACTCGATTGATGGCAGCGATTTGAAACACGACGAGTACACTATGTATAAATTGATTATATAAATGTATCTAGTTTCTTCTACTGTATTTTTCAACTGGAAAGGGAATATTTACTAAGATTTAAAAGTAATTTTTCGTGATCAGCAACTCATACTTTATCAAATGATGTAAAATTAACACAGAAAAAATTTTTACTCGACATATGAATTATTTGCACCTTATATCATTTTAATAACAAACAAAAAACATATAATTAAAAATGATTATCACATGAACAACGACCATCTTTAGTAAAATAATGTATTCTTAGTCTATCTCTAACAATAATTTCTCTTTGTGTTAAACGAGCAATAAGTTTTGTAACTTCATGACAATCAATACACATTCGTAAATTTTTTGTTAATTGTATTGTTGTACCAGATGGTGTTGATATTAAATTAAATGCAATAGCTAATCTTTCTGAATGTGCATATATACTCCATTCAACATTAATTTCTTCTTTAGTTAAAACACTTTCATTTGGTTGATAACCTAATTTTATTAATTGATCATGTAAATATTCTAATTGTTCATAAATTTCTTTTGATTTTGGATGTCTCATATCTTGTGCATAAAATTCATACATTATTCCATTAATTTCTGTCCATGTTATACCTGAATATTTTGGAATTTTATCACGATATAAATTTTGTCGAAGAATAAATGAATAATTATGATCACCAATTGATGAATAAACATTTGCTGTTAATACAATAATAGCTGAACGTTGATCATCAGTTAATAAAATATTAGATTTTATTAATTTATCATGTATTTCAAGTGCTAATTGAGCATTTTTATATATACGACAAGCAGCTAAAAGTGAAATATATAAAACAGGAGCACATGTATGAGTTTTTTCAAATAAATTAATGATTGAATAAGCTTCAGATAATTGACCAGCACGACCATAAACATCAACCTATATATTTTAAAAAACAATATAAAATTTTTTTTTTAATAATAAAAATCTTTACAAGTGTATTCCATATTTTAATTGATCGTTTATCATCAGGAATATCATCAAATATCTTTTGAGCTTCTTTTACTAATCCACCATGAGCACAAGCAGTCAAAACACTAATTAATATTGATTCAATATTTCCTGATAATTTATCTTTTGTTTCATAAAATAAAGCAACAGCTTCTAATGCATGAGAATTTATTCCATATATATTAACTAAAAACAAGAAAAAATAAATTTTTTCTTTTCAATTAAAAAAAGAGTAAGTCACATACTCATTGATGAAATACTTGGTTTATTTTTAATTTTTAATTGATTAAAAATTTTTCGAGCTGAATTTAAATCTCCACATTTTCCATATGTATCCATTCTAAATTTAAATAAAAGCAAAAACTTATTTCTAATGAATTATATTTATTAAAACACATACCTACAATGTATTGAGTAATTTTTCATTTGTTTCATATGATATACCACTTGATATAATATCATTATGAATTGAACGTGCACGAGATAATAAACCTAATTTACCAGCTGCATTTGATGCAACTAAATAAATAACATCATCACATTTGATATGTTTTATTTGTTTTATATGATCATATACTGCAAGAGCTTTTATTGGTAAATCCTAAATAAAATTATATATTATTCTGATTTATTAATAATAAATATTTATTATACATTAATTATATAAGCTTTAGCAATAGTTGTAAATGAAATTATATCTGGTTCTTTTAAATTCTTAAATGTTTCTTCCATTCGAATAATATTTGCACATTTTCCATCCATCTAGAATTGAAAAATAATATATATATATATATTGTATTAATTACATACATCAATTAATGCATTGACTAATCTTCGATCATTAGAAAAGAGTATCCGAATTGATGAAGATAAAGCATTTAATTCTAAATGAATTCGATCAGCCATTTTAATATCACCTATTTGTGCTATAGCATTTGCCCATAAAAGAAATGTAACAACATTTCGTTCATTTTTTGGTAAATTTTCAGCAAGTTGAATAGCTATATTAGCTTGATTATTTTTTATATAACCTTTCATTAAAGTATTAACTGCAATAGCATGTTGATCAAGATTTTCTTTGTAGAAAATCTCTTCAGCTAAAAGAAAAATAAACAAAAAAAATTTAAATCTTTTCTTTAATTTCTTCTAATTTACCTGTTTTTAAATCTCCACATATTGCATAAAGTTGTATAAGACATGTATATATTTTTATTTCTTCATTTCTTCTTACTGTTTTACACCAATTTTGTCTAATATATTCATGAATACGTTTACCTTCATGTAAATTATTTAAACGTATACAAGCACTTAATACAAGAAGATATGTAATAAAATCAGGTGTTATATCTGAATGTTGAGTAATTAATTTATTGAATAATATAAGTGTATTTTTTGGTGTTTTACATTTATTAGATTCTGTCATAGCAACATTCCATTTATAGAGTTCTTGAGAATGAGATGTTGAAATTTGAGTTTGAAGATTTATTTGACTATAACGCCAAATACTAATGAAAGATGGTAAACGTCGAATAAATAGAAGACGATTAATAAACATTGCAATGAGACTTAGATTATTTCAATTAATTAATCAATAATAATAATGAAAAGAATTTTCATGTACTTTTTAATTGGTTATATGTAAAGAATCAAATCAAAGGATGATATAAGAGATGTCGTTAGATTTGTTACATATTTCATAAAATATCTGATTAAGATGTAGTTTTCGAAGACCTGATATTTGGTTTTATAAAAAGAAAATACAATTCTTTGTCTACACATTATTTTTTTTCTTGAAAGAACAAATGAAAATCATGATATGCACAATATGATTTCATCAGTAAATTCAAATGTCAATCAATAACAATGCTATTGAAATATATTTTGGATGAAAAAGATACAGATTTTAATTGTAAAACGTGATATATCATTATTTTTACTGACTATCGTTATCTTTAATATCACTATTAATATATATATATTTATTAATCATCGAAAAACTATATTTTATTCATTGATGTTGCAAATCATACTTCTATTTTCATTATTAAATTATTCTATTCTTCAATCAACGTCACATTGGGATTATCAACGACAAGGACCTGATACATGGCATCATATATATGATGCATGTGAAAGTGAAACTCAATCTCCTATAAATATTCGAACATCTTATGTTACATACGATTCCAATCTTAGACCACTTTCTCTTAATAGTTATACGACAAATACACCTTTATATACATGGAATTTTACACATAATGGGCATACAATAGTTGCTTATCCACCACCATTAGCTCGTCTTTCAATAAGTGGAGCTAATCTACGAGAAACATTTTATTTAGTTGAATTTCATTTTCATTGGGGTTATAATGCTTATCAAGGTTCTGAACATACAATAAATGGTTTCAAATATCCTTTAGAAATACATTTTCTACATCAAGCACATTTTTCAGGTTCTTTTGCTATTCTTAGTATACTATTTGATTTACAACGTGATGATAATCCATATATAAATGATTTATTATCAATCTTAAATCAAACTATAAATACATCAATATCTATTGAACAACAAATAGATATAACTCGTCTTTTTCCGACATCTTTATCACCTCGTTTTTATGTTTATAATGGTTCATTAACTACACCACCATGTACAGAAGGTGTTACTTGGATAATATTAGCACGATTTATACCAATTTCACAATATCAATTAGAAGTATTTGTTCAAAATTCAGTACCATTTAATTTTCGTCCTCCTCAAAAGATTCATTCACGTAAAGTTTTAGCAAATTTTCAACCTGAATCACATGATCATTTTCAAGATGAAGAAGGTGAAAATATCCATCATTCTTCAACATCTACTAAACAAATATCAATATTGTATTTATTATTTATTCTTATTATATTTATATTTTAATTTTTTGTTATGAGTTTTATTTTAATAGAATCAAAATAAATTTGCTTAGATTTTCTAATTATTTATAGAAAAATTTAACCGAAAATTTAAAAGTAGATGTGAGATTCGAGGAATACAATTGAACAAGTAAAAGAATTGATGCTTTTTCTATGGACTATATTCCCAGTTACTTTTTTTTTGTTTTCAATCTATGTTGTGATAGATAGTACAAAGCTCAACATTCAAAGAATTTATCTGTCAACAATTGATTTTTATGGAAAATATTTATGATAGAAAGATTCAGCATACAAAATTACACAAAAAATATTACGTCATCATTCAATATTCTCCATAAAAATATGACCATTTTTCTAGTAGTAAAAATGTCCAATATTTGATTTGGTATTTTGATAACAGTACACCACTTCTAATACGAAAGCATCCAATGAAACAAAAGTAGTTAATAGTACGATACAAGAGTAAATATCTCATAACGATGATTCACTCCTTAAATGTTATTTTTTGTTTTGGTTAAGACCGTGATTACGCAGTCTACTGTAGTGATTCTATATCCTCACTATGACATTCATCCTTAAAAGGATTCTATCGATATATATATAAATTGTCATATATGAAATTATTTATTTATTGAAAGTACAACTATATATATATATATATATATCGGTAGTAGATTGTCAATTAGAGAATAGCTGACGATGTAAGTATTAAAGTTCGATCGATTCTTGTCTGGTTTGAATTGTATGTACTATTTTAAAAAGTAATTTTTGATCGTTTACGCTTGAGGTCATAGAGACAGAAAGTACGAACTTTCGGTATGTACGATAAGAAAGAAAAAAAAAAGTAAATTTGCTATAGACTATATAAATGTCGCACCTCGCACTACATTGAGAACGATAAGATGTTCTTTTTTTCAAGTGAGACCGCTCGAATTTTAAGGCAGATAATGAATAGTTTATAAATATCTTTTCTATTCTTTATCTAGTATATACCCTATAGATGACATATGCAAAACAAGGCTTTTTTTTCTTTCGTTCTGTTTCTCATAATCATGATGAGTGTGCATTATATTTATTCTATATAAAGAAACAGTAGATATCTTTTGTTATTTTAGATATCTACCTAGTTAATAAAATATTTTTTTCAGTGAAATATGGCTCCTATTCAAAATGCTGCTGTTATTTTTGCAGAAGTTCCAACTGATTATCCAGTAGCTGGTCAACATCTTAAATATGTTAAAGATCGAACAATTGATCTTGATACAGTTGATGTACAAGGTGGAGTTGTTACAAAAAATCTTGTTGTTTCAATTGATCCATATATGCGAGGTCGAATGCGAGCACCTGAAAAACAAAGTTATTCACCACCATTTCCACTTAATCAACCATTATCTAATTTTTTTGTTGGAAAAGTTGTTAAAACAGATAATTCAAGATTTAGTATTGGTCAATATGTTTATGGTATGGGTGTTTATGAAGAATATACAGTACATCCAAAAGCTCAGACAGATTTTCTTCGAATTATAAGTGATGAAGAACTTAAACTTGGCTTGTCTTTAACAACATGGGTAGGAGCTGCTGGAATGCCTGGACAAACAGCTTATTTTGGTTTTTATCATATTGGAGAACCGAAAAAAGGTGATACAATTTTTATTACTGCTGCATCTGGTGCTGTTGGTCAAATTGTTGGACAACTTGGTAAGTAAATTAAATTATTATTTTTATCCAAAAAAATATCTTATTTATTCTTTATTTTTAGCTAAACGTGAAGGTTTAACAGTAATTGGATCAGCTGGTTCAGATGATAAAATACAATGGTTAAAAGATGAACTTAAATTTGATCATGTATTTAATTATAAAACAGCTGATGTTAAAGCTGAACTTGCTAAATTTAATCCATTAGATATTTATTTTGATAATGTTGGTGGTGATCAACTTGAAGCAGCTCTTAATGCTGCTGCTAATTATGCTCGATTTATTGAATGTGGAATGATTTCACAATATAATGAACAGGATGCTCATGGTATTCGAAATCTTATGTTAGTCGTTGGAAAACGATTAAAACTTCAAGGTTTCATTGTCTCAGATAAAACGAAAGATCCAGCTGTTAGTCAAGAATTTTATTCAAAAGTTCCAAAATGGATTGCTAATAATGAAATTAAAATTAAAGAAGATGTAACAAAAGGTTTAGAACACGCTCCTGAAGCAATAGTTGGAATTTTTCGAGGAAAAAATTTTGGAAAAGCAGTTATTCAAATAGCTAATGATGATTAAGTTTTTAATATTCTTTTCAAATAAATTATTTTTTCATATATCACTGTATTTATATGAAGATTATCAGTCTAATCGAATGATTCACATTATTTTCTATCGTCCTACTTCTATACTATATCTACAACTTATAGTACTTATATAATGCTGGTAGTAAGTTAAGTCCAAGAGGTTTAAACGTTTGAAGCTAAAATAATCAGAGCCTCTGAAAAATCTTTTACCAGTCCTGAACAGGGTTTTGAAGTCTTTGATAATTTTGATTTGAAAGAAGGTATAAACTCTTTGGTCTTGACCAATCATCAGCATTATGCGGCTACTACAAGTAGTGCTGAAATAATACTTGTCTAATATATTATGAAGGGAACAAATTAAATGCTCAGTACATGTATGACAATTGTGTATAAAGACGCAACTGTTAGAGAATGAGACGCATCCAAAAATCTTTAATTCTATCTAGAGAAATCTCCATTGTTTTATTCTTCAAATTAAAGATTATTATATATTCATATCTATCAAATGGCTAACGGCTTCGATTCCCCATTGTATTTCGGGAGATAAACCAAAACCGCGTTTTTTTTCCATTTTTAATAATCGAAGCTGAAACTGGAAGCATGATTTGGAGTATTTTTTGCGATCGACAAGATAAACAGGAATGACGACACTTTATCCTAATTTTTAAATACCAAATATTTTAAAAATTAATTAATAAGCTTTTCAAACTATTTACTGAGTAATTAAATACATGCCTCTTATGAAAGTAGGATAGATTGAATCACCCTGTCAGATTGATCATCCTCGTATATTCTACGGAAAAAAAAATAACTAAGATTGTCTATTATTAAGAATTGTTTCTTTCCCTAGATATTAACACTAAATGTTTTCTTGTTTTGTAATGCTTTACTGACAGTTCGATAATTGATATTTGTTCGTTTATCTATTATAATTATCAAGGGTTTTGTATTCTTGATGGAAATTAGTATGTCGTTGGCCTTGATTTACTTGTAAATTAACATCGACCTTTTAGATGAGGCACATGTCAAAAATCAGCAGCTCTTTCTTTTTTTGTCATCTCTTCTCTTTTACGACGATCTGTTTAATATAGTATCCTTGAGATCGAGTATATTATTCATTACTTCTGACAAACATAACATACATTCTTTATTCTCGACTACTGAAATATGAATAGATTTTCAATAATTTTCTTACTTTATACAAATATATTTTTTTTTGTCTATGCACCACCACCATTAATATTTAATACAAATGGAGCGAGTATGTAGAATATAAAACAAAACAAAAAACATTTTTAAAATTAAAAAAATTGAAATTTTAATATTAGGTACTGGTTTAGTTGCAAATGGTAAATTAAATGATGAATTTACATGTAAAACTGATGATGGAAAAAGTAAAAATATTATTTTTTTATTTTTTCATATAAATATTTATTTGAAATATTTTAGTTGAAATTCCAATTAATGGAAAATTTCGTTTAAGTACAAATCCTTGTAGAAGTAATATTCTGTTATTTATTATCAATATAAAAATAACATTTTCATGATTTTTAGTATGTATTTGTACTGCAACAGGTTTTTCATGTGAAGATCAATGTGAAACTGGCTCAGCATTAACTTTAAATAGTACAGGTATATTAAATTATATTCTTATCGAGTATCTATATTCTTTTTAGAAAGTACAACTACTATTTCATCATCACTTGATCAAAATATAGTTTCAACTACTTTATCAACATTATCTTTATCAAATACAACATTAAATGGTGCTCTTATAACAAGTTCAACACCATCAATGGGTAATTCTGATGATGATTTAACAGCTAGTCCATGTACACGATCAACAGCTGGACGTGAATATGCATTTGTTGATTGTAGTGAAGTTTATTTAGCAGGAAAACGGACAAGTGGAATATATGAAATATGGTAAGAAAATGAAGAAAAAAAAATTGAATTTTTTTTTCTTTATTAAAAAGGCCACGAACAAGTCCGAAACCATTTCGTGTATTATGTGATATGGATACAGATGGTGGTGGATGGACAGTTATTCAACGTCGTGGTGATTATAATCAACAATCAAATTTTTTTGTAACATGGTCATCATATAAACGTGGTTTTGGTGATCTTACACGAGATTTTTGGCTTGGAAATGAAAAAATTTATACATTAACAAATCAAGATGAATATCGTCTTCATATTGATCTGGAAGATTTTAATGATCAAACACGTTTTGCTGATTATGAATGGTTTTTTATAACTAATGAACAAACGAAATATACATTAAATTTAGGTCGGTATATGACAACATCAAATGGTGGAGATTCATTATCATATAATCGTGGTATGCGTTTTACAACACGTGATCAAGATAATGATCAATCTATGTCAAATCATTGTGCTGAAAATTATAAAAGTGGTTGGTGGCATACTGGTTGTACATTAGCAAATTTAAATGGTCTTTATTTACGTGGAAATGATTCAACAGCAACAGGTGTTTTTTGGAATAATTGGTTAGGTGCAAAATATTCATTAAAAACATGTGGAATGAAAGTGAGACCATCGGGTTTCAATACAGAAATGCTCTCGTAAATAATAATAAAATACGAGAATATTGGTTCTATTTTTTTTTTTTCTGTACAGTGTTCCTCGGCTTTTTTTGTGCCTGTTCTTCTTAAATAACAAATTGAATTTTTTAATATTTGAGTTTGTTTTCTTTTTTCTGATAAATGCGTATAAATTTGTTAAAAAAAAAAGAAGAATAATGCTTTGACTGAATGATCTGTAATAGAATCATTCTGTGGAAATCTTATCATTATTTAATATTTTTAAGTGATACTAAAATTCGAAAATTTATCAAACGTTTTGTACCGATTATTTTATATATAAGAAAGTTAATGTTTTGAATTTAATTTGATAAAAAATGCTACATGAGAATTTTTATCGAAAAATCATATATTTCTAGAACTAGTCATAACAGCGATACTTTAAATTGCAATAACAGTAAAAAAAATAATCTATCCTTCTGTGATATTTGATCATACTTCAATTAGTTCCTATTGTCTTCGATATGTATTCTATTATTGATCTATATTAACAAACTGTCTGTATGTATTCATAGCAATATATCCAAATAACTCGGGTTAGCAGGTGTTATGATAAATTCAAATTCATACGAAGAATGATTTTGAATCTTTGCATCATATTATAACAAACTTTATAATCTCTTTCAATATAGAACAATAATAGATTCAATGAATGCGATTACTTCAAATATTTGATAGCGTACCTGTATAATTTTTTTCATATTGTTGTTACTACGTTTTTGTGCACTCTTATGTATGTCTAAATGATTAAGCTGCAAAAGAGAGGAGAAAAAGAACAAAGAAAAGATCAAGAAGATAATATATATCGAACACAGCATGAATTAATGTAACCATCACATATCATAATCAAGCAGATCTTATTGAATGTGTATTATTATGATATTAATTGGAAAATGATCGTATATCACAGTATCTCATGATGTTATTCTATGTGAGAAATTAATCTAAACGTTTTTCATGCTGTAATTTTTCATTCTTATTATCAAACTAATATAAAACTTAGTACAATAATATATATAAAGACTAATTAGAAATTGTACTTTGTTTTGATATCTAAATTATCCTTGTATAAGAAAACTAATTATGAAGCTCGATAGAACAACATTCAATATATCGTACTGTGTATGTCATTGATTTGTGAAATTTGTATTTTGTTTATGATCTGTCACAACACTTTTCATCGCTTGATATAAGTTCATTGACCTATGAAATTATGCATTTCATCATGAAAATAATCTATAATTAATTATAGTCTTATACGATTGCGCATGGGTTATTTTATTTTATGAGTAAAATTCCATAATAGATAGAATAAAAATGATTCAAGATTGAGAAATCATATAACTTCCTGATAAAAAGCCCTACCTAGTATTCATGATCTTTTCCCATCGATTTAAATTTAGCTATATATTTTTGTACAGGCAAAAGGATCTAATTAAAAAATTCTAGAAACTCTCAAAGTTTGATATAATTTAATATTATGAAAATGTTTGATTAACCATATGTAAATCATTATAATTCGGTCTTGAAACATCTACGTATTCTTTAAATTTTAGTTACATCGAACTTTCAATTATTCTTGATTCTGAAATTTATGATAAATCTTGATGATTTTTTCCTATGAGATGTTATATTTATCTTTTAGATTTTATGAACATTTCATATAGGATGAAATTGATTTTTGATCATGTTTGTAGTTCGAAATGAAAACTATTCCAGTTGATTTTTTTCAGTTTTTTTCGTTCTGTTATTTTAGAATTTCAGGTACGCAAAAGTGCATAACTGCTTTGCAAACATTCATTGATTTCATTGATTTTAAATTTATATGTAAACGAATTCACAAAAAAACTCAAATCAATCATTGAATATTTGAAAAAACTTTCTAAACATAATAATTTTTTCCTATTGGTCGAAATAATTCTTGTAAGGAAAGATAAAATATCTTGTCTATGAATCATTAGATAGTTATCTTTTTTGGTCCATATACTTACTTACTTCGAAGTAACTATTACAAGAAAAAAAAAAGAACAAAAACCTTGACTTTATTTTATAAATAAATAAACGGCTTCTCATTTATTCAAGATAAATATTTTATTATCTAATCATCAGTAGTCTTTTTTTTAATTATCAAAACATTTGTTAAAATGGTTTTCGAAAATTTAGTTGGCTATTTACTTGATAAATATTTGGGAGATTATATCGAAAATTTAGATACAAAAAAACTTAAAATTGGTTTATGGAGTGGTAAGTTTTATTATCACGTATAATTTATTTATTTTAACTCGATAATTAATTATTATTATTATTAGGTAATATTGTTTTGGAAAATCTTTATTTAAAACCAAATGCATTAGTATGTTTAATTCATTATAAAAAAAAAAAAATTAGAAAATAATTTCGTTTATTTTAATCATAGGCAGATTTACGTCTACCTGTAACTATATCCATTGGTTATCTTGGTATATTAATAGAAATTTCATTTCAATTATTTTAATTTTTTTATTATAGAAAAATTAATTCTTGAAGTTCCATGGAAAAATTTATATACAAATCCAACAAAAGCAACAATTGATGGTCTTTTTTTATTAGTTGTACCAAAAACAGGTTTGTTTCATTTTTTATTTTATGTGTTATTAAATTAATTATAACTTTTTGTTTTTTGTTTAAATAACAGAAGTTGAATATGATGCTGCACGTGATGAAAAAGAACAGCATGAAGCAAAAATGAAAGAAGTTCTTGATATTGAAGAACGTCGAAAACAAAAAGAAGCTGAAAGTAAAAGAAAAAAAATGATTTTTATTTAAATTTTTTTTTTATTTTTATTAAGAAAATGCAAAATCAACAGATAAAGCTAACGATACATTTGTTGGGCGTATGCAATTAACAGTCATTCGAAATTTGGAATTATCTATTCGAAATATTCATATTGTTTATGAAGATAAAACAACAAAACCTAGTCATCCATTTGCTTTTGGAATTACACTTAATTATATTACATTACATGTAAAATTTTAAAAATAATTTATAATTGAATTAAAAATTTCGCTTTGTTCTTTTTTTTTAGACAACAACTTCAGATTGGCAACAGGGAATACTTAAAGAAGATACACCATTAATTCATAAAGTAAGTTTTTATATCTTTGAAATAATAATTAATAAACAAACATTAGTAATTAAATACACGTAATCATATATTGATAAAAGTCAAAATAAAGTTCGGAGAATATCGTGTGTTTGATGTTCAATATGGCCGGAATACAATCAGAAGGTTAATCCTCTTCTCTAGAGGATTGAATCCTATCATAAAACACATAATCCCTATGGTTTTGACAAAACAAATATTATATTTGACAGACTGTGCTCTCATGAACCTAAAAATTATCTTGAATCCGAATTAGAAGAATCATTGCATGATCTTGGTAACCATGAATTATATTGATAGAGTTCAATGGGTTCGGATAGCAAAAATGAGAAATTTTTTAATTTTTTAGGATTAGAATTACCCGATATTTATTAACAAACTATTCAAATGAAATTAAAATAAGAAAACTTTTTATAAAGTAACATAAACATGATATGCTTAATTGAATACAAACAACCTCTTTAAATAAAAAACATTTTCATCATTTTTCTTATCTTCTACACTATCGTCATCATAAATAGCAATATTATCTAGTACATCTCTTTTAATTTTCTTCAATATATTCGACATCATTTATTCTTGTTCTTGAAATGATATCAAAGATGTAGTTAAATACTAACTAACAGCTTCATATCTCTTATTTATATATTAGGATTAGAGCTTGCTATAGCAAATGAAAAATTCTATTAGACTAACATATAGAATGTATATATATATCAATCAAAAAAAAAATAGATGACGTTAGTAATCATGCAAAAAAAAACAGTTTCAATTCAGTTCTTAATGAATTGTGGAAGTCGAATATTATCTATAAATATATTCTTCTAGCTTGGTGACTTAAGTGCTTTATCAATTTATTGGAATACTAATGCCATATCAAGATCTGGATTATCACGAGATGAAGTTGTTGTATGTCAAACATTTTTTAATTTTTCGAAATTTAAAATTTTATGTACGTTTTTTATATCTATAGAAAAATCTTAAATCAAATATCGCTGTCAATAGTCTACAAGCACCAGCTGATATATCATATAGTAAACTCATTGTTTGATATGATTTTAAATAATTAATATATATATATGTATATTTAGTTCTTCGACCATTGAATGTCAAAGCAAAGATAATATTAGTAATGAAACCACGTGAACAAGAATTTAAATACCCTATGTTTGATATTAAAGTTGATCTAGATGAAATTAGTTTAAATATAAATCGTGATCAAGTGAGTAAAAAAATTTTAAAAATTTCTTTTATTATCTGCTCTCTTTTTTTTAGTATTTAGATGTACTTGATTTACTTGAATTTCAAGATTATTTAAATTTAAAATCAAAATATATTAAATATCAAATTAAAAATAATGAACCACAAAAACTAAGTAGTAAAAGGTAAATATATTTTTTAAAAATTTATTATTAAATTTGATTAATTATTAATTTTTAGATGGAAATTTGCCTATGAAGTTATTGTTAATGAAGATGTTCGACCAAAATTTGAATGTTATAAATGGGAAAATATAAAAGCACATAGAAAACGTTGTAAAGAATATCAATCACTTCACCTTCAAAGTTTATTAGGAAAATTAACAAATGAACAAAAAGAAAGAGCAGAAGTAAAACAAATAAAATTTATCTTTGTTTTTTTATTATGTTTTTTTTTAAAATAGGAATTAGAAAGAAAATTAGATGTTCCGAATTTAACAATTATTCGTCGTAGTGCAGAAGTTGAAGCACAAGTAAAAAAAGACAAAGAACCAAAATCATGGTGGGGAAGTGTATCAAATTGGTGGGGCGGTGCTAAACCTCAAGATGATCCAGGTTTTATTTATTATTAAATATTCTATAATAATATTATTTATTTTTTCTAGAACTTGATTTAGAGAAAGTTATGTCACCTGAAGAAAAGAAAAAATTATTTGATGCTATTGGTTATGAAGGTGATGATACTTCAACATCGTCTTATCCACCAGAAGTAAATAGAATTAGAATTTATATTAAGTAAATATATTCTTTGATATTTTAGTTTATTGATGCTGATTTAGCTATTCGATTAAAAGTTCTTGATATTAATGTTTGGTCAAAATTAAATGAAAATGATACTCAGTAAGAAAATTATTTTAGTATTATCATTGATCTTGTTTGTTTTTTATTTAAGTAATCGAGTAATTACTCGAGCTGTTGTACCTGATACTGGTTTAATATTTCGACGACGACCAGCAACAGAAGCTATTGCGTATGTTTATAAAAATAATTTGTCAATTAAAATTTTTCATGTTTTTTTTTTATATAGTGTATTTGTTGATTTGGGTTCATTTCAAGTATTTGGTATAGCAACAGATTCAAAACAATCAGAATTCTCTAATAGTACTCGTCCTATACTTGCTCAACCTGTTTCTCAATTATCATCAAGAAATCAACAAAAATTATTACAAATTGAATTTGAAACAAATCCATTAGATAAATCATCTGATTATCGTGTTAAAGTTCTTGCACAATCTCTTGAAATTAAATATAATGCAGTAAGAATTTCATTTATTTGAAAATATAATCGAATAGAAATGTAAGACTAAAAATTAACATAGAATCGAATTAAGAAATTTTGTTTATAAAAAGGTAATCGCGAGAGTTCGAATCTTTTAAAATCGATTATATTTCACAAAACAAGTTAGAAGATCAATTCTTATCCAAATTCGATTCTATGTTAAATATCTAACTGTTAAGCAAAATTTCAAGATAGCACTAATAATTCTGAGATGAAGATCTATAAGCTGATATATAAAGTCTATCTTAACACAGTGAATTATATCAGAATTTAATTCGATTTTTTGTATTTTAGCCAACAATTAATAAATTAGTTACATGTTTTGAACAAGATACACAACGTAATCTTCAAGGGTAAATTATTATTCTTTTTTAGGAAAGAAAAAAACGTTTTATTTTTTATAGTGTTAAACAAGCTGCTCTATCAACATATACAGATGTTAAACAACGTTCATTTATATTAATGAAACATAATATTGAAAAAATCAAAGTTTTAGATATTGATATTGATCTTCAATCAGCTTTTTTTCTTTTACCAGAAAAAGGAGTTTATCAAGAGTATTAAAAAAAAAATTCATTTTTTTTAATTAATTAATTTTGTTTGGTTGTAGTGGTGTTGCAGCTATTTGTATGGATTTTGGTCATTTAACATTAAAACGTGGAACAACACCAAGTAGTACTGGACAAGAATTAAGTTCAATAAAAGAAGCAAAAGTAATACTAATAAATTATTATTATTTCGTTGTTTTTTTTATTATAATTTATATATTTTTAAAGGATATTGAAGAAGCTCGAGAAAGATCTTATACTCAATTTAAATTAAAACTTGAAAATATTCAATTAGTTTTTGCAAATCAAAGTAATGTAGAAATGTTTACATTTAAATATTGAAATAAAAGTTTTTTTAGATGAAAGTTGGGAAAAAGCTTGTCGTGAAAAAAATACACGTTTACATTTAATTAAACCTATGACACTTGAATTAGATGTTGGCAAATGTCATTATAGTGATGATGCTGTTTTACCTGCGTATATTTAATTTTTTTTCTTTTAAATTTTATAATTTATTATTTTTTTTTTAGTTGGAAAGTTGCTGGAAATATTCCAAATATAGATTTACGTTTATCGGATAAACGTTTATTTCTAATAATAAATCATTTAAAATTAATTCCATTACCAGAATCAAAAAATCCACCAGTTATAGAAGAGATTGTTGAAACAGAAGTTTGTTTAAATATAAAGCAAAAAAAAAGGAATAATATTTTTGTAATTTTTTAGACAACAAATTCACAAACTGGATTAGATAATCTTGAAGCAGCATTAGAAAAAATTGAAGGAGATGAATATAAAGATGCAGAAGAGAAAAAACCTGATTTTGAAGGACAATTAACACAATTAGAAGCAACATTTAAACTTGATAAAGTAAAAAAAAATACATTTTCAAACTAATTTTCTTGTTTTTTTTTCTGTATCTAAAAGATTGATTTACATATTGATGAAGCTGCAAATGAAAGTAATGAAGATGAACCATTTCTTCGTATAGTAGTTGATTCAGTAATTGCTAAAACAAAAGTTAAAACATTTGATATGGCTTTTGATGCATCATTAACTGATTTAATTGTTTATCATGAACAATTTATTGGTAAAGATAATCAACCATTACGTTTAGTATCAGCAGAATTTATTGAAGCTGAGGGTGAAGAAGATCAAACATTAGTTCGAGTTGATTTTCTTCATACATCGAAAGAAAATCCATTATTTTTAACTTCAATATATAATGGAATAGATAATCAAGCAAATGTTCATTTTACTAAACTTATTATTATATTACAATTACAAGCACTTTTATCAATATTAAGATTTCAAGATTCATTAATAAAAAAATTACCAAAAGATACATCAGAAGAACAAGATAAAAAGAAACAAGAACAAAAACAAATTGAAGAGAATAAAAATAATGAAAAAACTGACAAAATTGTTAAGAAAAATAGTAAGATTATTGTAGAAAATTTTCAAGATAATGCAAGCAGGATAAAAATATACTAGACGGATGAGAAATTGAAGAATTCCTAAATTAATAAAGATTAAGATTTTAGGGCTAGGTAGAATTAGAAATCTTGAACCTCCTCAGAAAATCGTACGAAAACAATTTCTGCCGATTTTAATGCAAGATGAAAACTTTATGCTATAACTCGGGATTTGGCCCGAACGGTTCGAGCTCGGCATCCATCCAACGAATACAAACAGGATCGATCATTTATATAATTCTTCAAGTGTTTTCCAAGAGTATATAATTGATCTTGAAAACATCTTAAAGGTGGAAATCGGATATTTTCGAACACGATCAGTCTTTTCCAGACATCTCTAGTCCTTTATTTTACTGTATTCAGACATATCATAGCCAGTCCTTAAATCGCTTGTTTTGATTTATTTCTCTGTCCTGTTATCAGTTGAACAAAAATGACCAAACCCGAGCCTATCGACTATTTCACCTACGTCATGGATTCGAATTCTTTTAGCTTTTCCTTAAGTCTTGCTTGAAGTTCTATTTTACATAAAGTTCATCTTATTGAATATTTCCAAATAAAAACGTCATTTTATTTTAGATACTCCAGCAGTACCTTCACTTAAAATTAAAGGTGTTTTAGAAGAATTTCGTATAATACTTGCATCAAAAGAAGCTCGAGTATTTGATATACAAGTTCAAGGTTAGATAAAAAAAAAATATTTTTCTTTTTTTACTTTTATATTTATTTTTAAATTTAATTTAATTCAGGTATTAAAGCTGATATATCACAAGCACCAGAAAAAACCGGAGTTAGTTTAATTTTAACTGATTTACGTGTTATTGATCCATATCCTGGTGCTCGATATCCAAAAGTAAGAAAAAATATTTTTTAAATAATAAAAAAACTTCTTCTATGAAATATTTTTTCAAGATTATTTCTCAACAAGGTGATGATAAAGAATTACTTCGTGTTGATTTATCTTTATTTAATTATCCTGAAGGATATGATAAAACTCTTGAAACATATGATTGTGATGTTAAAGTTCAATTTGCTAAAGCAAATATTGTTTTTCTATTTAAACAAATTAATGCACTTTTGGTAAATATATATTCGCTTTTTTTTTTCTCATAATATAAATTTAAAATCTTTATATAATATTATTTTAAAGGGCTTTCTTGAATCATTAAATATAACAACGGCAGCACTTAATATAGCATCAACACAAGCTGATGCTGCATATGAACAAGTACAAAAATTACAAGGACAAGCATTTAAAGTTCATCTTGATATAACATTTAATGCACCAAATATAATTATTCCAACAAATTCGTATTCTGATGAAGCACTTTTTCTTGATTTAGGTAAATTAACATTAAAAACAAAATTTGAAGATGATCCAAAAAAATTACTTGTGGAACAACAAGGTATTCGATTAGAAAATATTCTTGCTAGTCGTGTTAAACTTGATAATGAATATAATAAATTGGGTGAAGCTGTTTTACTTGAATGTGCAGAATTAATTACATCAATTAATCGTTTACTTTATCCAGATAAAGTTAAAACTGAACCAGCAGTTTCAATTAAAGTTGAATGGGATTTAGTTCATGTAAATTTTGTTTCTTTTCTTTTAAATATTTTTTATATTATTTGAATAGTTTCAATTAGCAAAAGATGATTATACATGTCTTATGAAAGTTTTAATGGAAAATTTTTCCGAAAATATTAGTGATCAAATATCCGATAATCTTGAAACTGAACAATTTCATTATAAACAAGAAGAACGAGAAAAACAAGATGAAGAATTAAGAAATGCTGTTATTAAAAAACAAAAAGGTTAAAAGATAAATATTTTATTTTTTATAATAAATTATTATTATTATTTTAGAATCACAACGTACTGATGAAATATTACAAACACTTAAACTTCGTGCAGAAATTAAAAAATTAGCATTAACACTTTATCTTGGCGAATCAGATATGGTTAGTTTTATTAAAATAATATTTCATCAATATATGTAGATTATTAGAAGTTATTATTCATTAAATTCAAACTAATATATGCGCATTTTTGTGATTGTCTAAGAGCCTAACTGAACATAATATTCAACTCTTGTAGTGAAACCTTCCCACTGTAGATTAATACTAAAGAGAACATACGTTATGATCATATACTTTGATAATAATGAGAATTAATTTTGTCTTATAAAGTTCTGTTATCTTAAAAACGAAAATTATTATTTAAATGAATAAACTATTAAAAATAAATACAATATTACTCTGCACATTCATAAAGCGGTCTTAGATAAATAGTTAAGGATAAAAGAAAAAGAATCTATAAAATTAATTTCTTTGAAAACATCGATGTATACAATAATCAATCTTCGATCTATTTTTAGACTGCTCAACGTAAACCACGTGATGATAATTTAAAATTAGCAAATGTTCAAATTGAAAATCTTGAAGCATTATTTCGTCAAAAATCTAATGGAAGTTATAAAGCATTAGCACGTGTTAAAAATCTCTTACTTGATGATTTACGTGAAACAAATAAACCTGATAGTGTAACACGTATGATAGATAGACATTTTACTGTTGATCCTAATGTTCAAATGCTTGTTGCATCATTTGAATTTACACCAAAAAGTGATTCACATCCAACAGCATCACGAAAATGTAAATAAAATAAAATCAAAACGTTTTATTTTTTAATGAAATTAATTAATTAATTTTTTTTTATCTAGTAAATGCACAACTTGAAAGTCTTTATATTTGTATTAGTTTGGATTATTTAATGACATTACAAGATTTTTTTGTTTCTGGTTTACCATCGGGTAATACTGAAACAAAACCTAAAATTGAAGATAAACCAGCAATAACAACTGATCAAATAGAAGATGATAAAAATCGAGCAAAAATTGATAAAAGAAAATCAATTGCTCCTCCAAAAACACCTTCAACACCAGCAAAACGTATTAAAAAAAAAACAAATTTTTTTTTCTATAAAAAAAAATCTATATTTCTAGCCACACTACCAACTACGCAACCTACAACAACCTCTCCTGCAGAAGCAGAACTTGAAACTCGATTAGATGTTAGTATAAAAAATCCTCAAATAATTTTACTTGAAGATCAACATAATTCAAATTCAAATTGTCTCGTACTTGATGTAAGTTTCTCAGAAAACCTAAATATTCTAAAAAAACAAAATTCTACAATTATTTTAGTTAGCATTACAATTACGTATGATAATTATTGATAATGATACACAATTATATGGTTGGTTAAAAGATTTAACAGTTTATAGTTCAAATTTTGCTGATATAAAAGATTCAAAAGATTCACAATCAAAAATAAAATATCGTGTAAGATTAAACAAAACAAAAAAAAATCATATTGATTGTTTTATTTATTTTTTTTTTCTTTTATATTAAGATTTTACAACCAGCTAAAGCTGATGTATTTATGAGTATGAATAATGAAAAACAAAAGATTGATTTACGAATATCAGATATTATTGTTAGTATTGCACCAGCTGCAATACGAACTATGATTGGTGTTACAAATTCATTAGGAACAATACAGGTTTAGAATAATAAAATTCCTTTTTTTTATATTTTATCTTTTCTTTTTTTAGCCACCAACAAAAGACGAAAGAGAAAAAATAAATTCAGTATCAATATTTGATCCAAAACCTTTTAAAGATGCAAATTTTTGGTTTACAAAAGGTTAAATAAAAACTTGTTTTTTTTGTATAGAATTTAATTTTATTATTTTTATTGAATAGATTTTGAAGAAAAAATCGAAGAAACAGATATATTAGAATCTGTTCGAGGTGCACCATCAGAACAAAAAGCTATTAAAGAAGAAGAAAATAAAATGAAACAAGAAGAAACAAAACAAAAACCAATGGCACAACAAGTATGATATTGAAAAAGAAAATTTTTTTTTTGTATAAAAAAAAAACATGAATTCTTTTCTTTTTAAGTTAATTTTAACATTAGAAACAATTGAACTTAAACTAGAAGTTGGATTAGGTTCAGTAACAAAATCTGTTGTAGCTATGTGTTTATCGAATTTAACTGCTGATGTTCAAAATTGGTCATCTGAGGTAATTTTTATTTTTTAAAATATTTTTTTCTTGATTTTATTTTATTCAGATGAGTCTTATATCAACAATCAATATTGAAGCAGCATTATACAATGAACATGTACTTGCTTGGGAACCACTTATTGAACCAACAGTTGATTCTAATGGTGCACATCTTTCACCATGGTGTATTACATGTACAATTGCACCTGTAAGAATATGATTGATAAAAAATTTTTAATTAGAATATTTTAATTCAAAATGAAATATGTTTTATAAATGAATATCTTTTAGGTATTGGAACACTTTTAAGTCAAAACTTATTGTATCTTATAGAGTTTAATGAATTATGTTTATCGTAAATTTTCCTAGGTTTTTTCTGAGAAGAGATTGAGATTTAGTGAATTTTTTTAATAGGATCTTACTTTTCCAGCACAATCATATTTTTGAATTTTAACATGGAACTTTGTTCGCATAAAAGCTTCAGTTTGACTAACTTAAACAAATTTTAATACTTTTTGATCAAACCTTTTTGAGATATGAAGTGTCGAAATTTAAAAATATGATTATACTGAAAAAGTAAGATTCTATAAAGAAAATTAACCAAAATCTCGACATTGTGTTAGGAATAAATTATAGACTTGGACTCGTTTTACAAGATATGTTATATTCAGATACACTTGGCCATTATTCCTTACTTTGCAGCATCAAACTTCAACTAGACTTAGTTTATACATGATCTCGGATAGTCCGTGAAGACGCATGTCATCATATCTGACAGGTTCTAAACCGGATTTCTCATGCTGTATTATAGCCTCAAAAGATCATCTATCTCGATTTCTGATGTCCAGCAAATCCGTGGAAGGGTGGGTGCAAATTTCTACCCCCTAAATACTTCAACATTCTCTTTAAGATCGTGTTTCATGAAACCAATATAAGGAAATATTAAACCAAACATTTTTTTCATTTCATTACATAAAATATTAATAAAAAATCTCAATAATAAAGTTTTTATTTCAGCAACGTGATGATGATGATGATGATGATGATAGATCTCATATAAAAACTATTTATAACGTATGTTGTTCATATTAGTGGTGGTAGTTTTATTTTTAACTAATCCTATCTAACAATTCAATTATTTATTTTTAAAAAATCTAATAATTTTTTTCTTAATTTTAAAGGTTCTTCCATTTACTGAAAAACTTATATCATCATCAAGAATTGAAAATGATACTTCATCATCTAATGCTAAACAAATAATAACTGTACGTGCTGATCAATTACTTAATATAACAATGACAAAAACTGGTCTTAGTCTTGTTCAACGTTTATCAGCTTTATTTAATGATGTTTATAACAAACGTTTACCACCAACTGATGATGATGAACAACCAATGTTATCTATATATAATGGAACAGGACGAGAAATATTGATTGAAGAATTACATGGTCTTGAAGTATATTTAAACTCGTTTTGTCTTTTTTATATAAATAATTTTTTTTTTAAGTTTGTTGATAAATCGATAACATCAGCTACTCTTAAACAAAATGAA
Source organism: Macrotrachela quadricornifera (assembly GCA_022393335.1). NCBI lineage: Eukaryota > Metazoa > Rotifera > Eurotatoria > Philodinida > Philodinidae > Macrotrachela > Macrotrachela quadricornifera. Next base: position 324,622 of record JAJEKB010021268.1, on the reverse strand, counting down.
TCTCTTCCATTAAATGTTCCTACTGAACGACAATTATCTGGAAGACTTTCAGTTCTTGAAGATCAAAATTATAAACGACGACAAGAATTTAATGTTCAAGTAAAAATAAAAATATTCTTAATTGATGTTTTTTGTTGTCTAAATATTAAAAATATTATTTTTAGATTGGAAATGTTGTTAAAACTGTTAGTATAAATCGAACATGGAAACGTGTTTATGAATTAGGTCCATCATTAAATCCAAATTGGGCAATGGCAATGCTTTGTGATGCTCAAATAGAGAATGATCGTCGACGTATTATTCTTAGTTCAATTGTTCGAGTTTATAATCATACAACATTACCATTAGTTATTTTAAGTGTTGATACAATTCAACCACAAAAACATACTCAAATAGCTAAAATTGAAGCTAATAAAGATTTTTATCTACCAATTGATGTTATTTATGAATATTCAAGTGCACCAATATTTATTACAATTGATGAGTAAATTGAATTTTTTGAGAGATTTTGTTTTTTGATATATATTAAAATATTTATTTCTTATAGAAATCCTGAAGAAAATAATTTTTTTTCATTCGATTGGGATAAAGAATTTGTAGCTGAAAAAAAATTAAAATTAAAAAATGGAAAAGAAGCTAATTTTGTTGTAAGAATAGATGTTTTTAAAATACAAAAAAATTAAAATTTCTTTATATTTTATTTTAAAGGTTTTTAAAGAAATAACTCATTCTTATCAAGAAAATACTAGTCAACTTGATGCTGCAAGTTTTACTATTTATGTTCAACCAGCACTTCATTTAACTAATCTTTTACCTATTGATATTCAATATTCAATTGATGTAAGTTAAATATGTATTTTTTTTTTCTTTTAAATTAAAAATCTCATATTTCAGAATAAATTTTCATCGAATAATTCATATCCTATATTTCAACAAATAATTCGAGATTATTTTTCGAATAATGTTTGTTTATTTTGCTAGTATAGAACATTATCATTTAGAAACAATAGAGACAAATGACCAAAATGATGATTTCGACTTTCAGAAATTTTCGTGTCTATAAGAAAAAAAAAAGAAGTATTTGAAAAGGCTGTTCCGAGGAAATAACGATTTTTTCAATCATTAAGAAGCGGATGTTCTTCAAAACCTTCTACTTCCCTATTGTAAGGACAAGACATAGTGTTGTTCATTCTATATAAAAGAGACTCTCTGGTAAGTTCTAGATCGACTAAAACTGCAGAATATTTTATCTTTACAATAGCAAAAAAATTCTTGCTAAAATCAGATCGATTAGAATCTTCTTCATATCAACCAATCAGATTACAACAAAAATTGTTCCATGATTGTAAGAATACAACATTGCAATGCCTTGGTCGATTTAGAACTTAGCAAAGATCCTCTTTCATATGGTTCCAACAACCCTATATTTTGTCTTTACAAATAACGGAGTAGAAGCTCTTCCCAAAGGGGTATCCTATCCTTAATGAAATTCACAAGTCCAGAAGTAGCCTTAATGTAATATCCTCCATCTTGAAAACTTTTAGTTAAATTTTATTAAGAAAATCAAATTGTAATACTATGATTCTCATTCCAATTTATTACTCCACTTTCTAAAATTCTATCAACATCGGTGCAAAAGATTTGAAATCTGTACTTCTCTCTTGAAATTCAATCATTTCTGTCTATGAATTTTATTCTGATATATATTATTTTCTATAACTCATGACATTATAGCTTATCAATACTATTCTATTGCTTTTTTCATCTACGCGTTAAAAATCTTTTCAATATGAATAAATAATTTTGTTTTAATATAGGATGACGAACAATTTGATTTAAAACCAAGTCAATTACAATTAATAACATCTGGTAGCAAAAGTTCTTCATTAACTTTTACTGTAAATTATTTTTTTAAATATTTATTCGAAAATAAATTTTTATCTTTAGATTCCATCTTATGATAATACGAAATGGATATCTGATCCAATTGATTTAAAAACTGAAGGTAAAGGTGATCATAATGAATATCTTGTTAAATTTCATAATGCTGATGGTTCAAATCCTCAAAAAATATTGGTAAAAAAAGATTTTTTTTTGTTGTTCAAAATATTTGATATTTGTTTAATATTTAAAGAGAATGGTTTTACGTGTTGATACATATCATGAATCATATCGTTTATCATTATATGCATCTTTTTGGATTCTTAATCGTACAGATCTTAAACTTGAATTTCAAGTAAATAAAGAAAAAAAACATTATTTTTATTTTTATTTTTCTTTGTATAGATTGAGAATAATCGAATATTTATTGATACTATTGAAACACCATATTTAGTTTGTCCAGAAAAATTCGAAAGTGAAGCAAGCAAAAAAGTAAATAAAATAGATTAAAATAAAAAAAAAAGAAATTTTTTTTTCACTTGTAATAATCAGGGACAAATTCGTGTTTATGATGATGCACAAAGGGATACATCAACCAATTGGTCGGAAAAATTTTCTATGGATGTTATTAAAAGTACTGGTATGACAAGTTGTAAAGTACCTAATGATCGAACATATACGGTAATAAAAAAAAGAAATATTTAAATATTTCTAAAAAATAAAATTTTTATTTTTGAAAAAATAGGTTTGTGTGGATATTGCAACAAGTTCATTTGGTTTAACAAAACTTGTTACACTTTCACCATCAATGATAATTAGTAATAAATCAACTGTATGTTTAAACGAATATTTTGTTCAAAATTTTTAATATTTTTTTTTTGAAAGATTGGAATTGAAATTGTTGAAACTGTTTCTGATAAAGAACAAGATCAGTGGAAATCAATTGATCCTGAACAAGTATATAAATAAATTCTTCAAAATTTTATTTTAAAAAAATATTTTCTTTTAGTTAATAACATTTTGGCCACGTAATATAAAAGAAAGTTCTATGTATGTTCGTTATACACATAATAAAGTAACATCAAAACCATTTTTAATGAATCAAAAACATCGAACACTTTTACGTATGGAAGATGATGATGAACGTCCAGCTATTTATGTTGAAGTAACAGCAACTGAATTTGATGGTGTTAGAGTTATTTTTAGTGATTATAAAATTGGTGATGCACCTTTACTTGTTGTTAATTGTTTACGAAATGATCCAATATCATTTTGTCAACAAAATGATGTGTAAATTAAAAACAACTTTTTTTTTCTCTTTAAAATTCAATTTATCTTTTTTTATATTAATATAGACGAACACAAGTTTTACCACCATTAAATTATGTTTATTATACATGGACAGATCCATTAAAAACAAGAGAATTTGTTACATCATGTGGATCGAAAACAACAAAATTTGAGCTTAGTGTAAGTGACATGGTTTTATTAAAAGAGAAAATATTATTCTCCTTTAGAGAAAAAGAAGGTTCCTTTTTGCGTTAACTTAGTACACTGTTTAAAAAAAAACAAAATATATCACAAGATACAACTTAAAAACTTGATATCAATCAGTCTTATATAAGAAAACAACTAGCGAGAATTCGTGCATACTGCATGGCTGATGTCTTTTTTAACGTATGACATCAGACGTTTTACTTTTTATCCAATAACAGACATACATATACTCTATTTTATGTATATAGATCGAACCCTTACGATCCCGTAATCTGATATCGAAATTGTTTTTTTTGTGATCAATCATATTAAATACGAGCGTAATTTTCTTACAGAAATTTCAAATAAAAAAAATATGAAAAATGTTTTTTTATACTAATAAACTATTCAGATAATTGAATTCAATATGCTATTTTTATCCTTATCAATCAGTTTTAATTTTAGTTAAGATAAATTTATTGAATAAAACTTTTCTTTTTAAGCCTCAATGTGGTTCATTTGGTCAAGAAGGTAAACATAATGTAACGTATACAATATTTATTGATGGTGTTCAAACTGTTTTACTCTTTTCTGACGATTTAAAAGTAATCGAAGCAGCTTCAGGTGTATGTATCTTCTATTTTATTTCTAATTAAATAACTATTCAATCAATCATATATATATATATATAGGTTCCATCATTAGCTGAATCTATGGGTCAACGTATACAAATAGGTTTTCATGATATTGGTATATCTATTGTTAATGATATGACACGAGAAGAAATGCTTTATATAAGTTTAAATAAATCAAAAGTTGTTTGGACTGAAACAAAAAAATCTCGTGTTAAACCATTATCAACTGGTTTACATACACAATTAGAAGATCTTTATCGAGTTCATCTTGAACAACATGAACTTAATCCAGAAGATAAACAAATTTTAAGAAAAAAATATCATACAGATGAATTTCACGTATAATCTATTTATTTTTAGTGTTTTTACAAAAATTAATATATTCTTATTTTATTTTTTTCATTTAAAAAAAAAATAGGAAATTTTATTTAATTTAATTGATAATACTGCTCAATTAGTTAATTCAAAAGGTCGTAAAAAAACTGTTAAACGACAAGCACTAGATGGTTTATGGATTGATTATGCATGGTCAGTATCAAAAACTGCAATTCATATACGTATTAATCGTATACAAATTGATAATCAACTTGAATATACAATATTTCCTGTTATGCTTCATCCAATTATGCCAAAACAAACAGCATCTGAATATAGTGAAAAACCATTTATTGAATTAAGTGTTTTAGAAGCTAAAACAGCACGATCTAATATAATGCAATTTAAATATTGTAAATTACTTATACAAGAATTTGCTGTTAAAATTGATCAAGGTTTAATTGTTGCACTTCTTGCATTTTTAAAAGCAACAGATGATGTTTGTTTATTAACATATAGAATTTTTTTTTTCTTAATTAATATTTTTATTTTTATTTTAAATAGAGTGCTAATGCATTAACAGTTAATATGGATACTGATTTAGAACAAATTCGAAAACCTCTTGAAGCTATTGTTAAAGCACAAATCGATACACCATCTGGTGAAACAGAAATGTTTTTTGATAATATTCATTTATCACCACTTAAAGTATTGAGAAAAACGAAAAAAGATCGTTTAAATATAAAAAGCAAATTTTTTTTATTTAGATTCATGTTAGTTTTTCAATGCATGGATCAAAAGCAAGTGAAGAATTATTAGTTGAATATCCATTAGTTGGATTTCTTTTACAAACATTAAATGTTGCTGAAGTACAAGATGTTATTTTACGGTAGAAATTTATTTTAAAAGATAAGATTTTATTTAAATAATAATTCTTTTTTTTTCTATTTTCATAGTTTGGGTTATTATGAACGAAATCATGATAAATTTACAGTAACAAAAATAACAAATGAAATATCATCTCATTATCAAAATCAATTTATGAAACAACTTCATGTATTAGTACTTGGTCTTGATGTATTAGGAAATCCATTTGGTGTTATTCGTGGTCTTGCTGAAGGTGTTGAATCATTTTTTTATGAGCCATATAAAGTAAAAATGAATAATAATATAATAGATTTAAGATAAATATTTTTGTTTTTTTTTAAAAGGGTGCTATTGAAGGTCCAATGGAATTTGCTGAAGGTGTTGCAACTGGTGTTCGAAATTTATTTGGTTCAGCTGTTGGTGGTGCTGCTGGTGCTTTTTCAAAAATAACTGGTGTACTTGGAAAAGGTTTAGCAACATTAACATTTGATGATGAATATAAAGCATCACGTATTCGACGTAAAGAACCAGGAGCAAATGCAGCAACTGATATTGCTGTTGGTGGAAAAAATGTTGTTATGGTTTGTTGCAGAAAAAAAGAAAAAATTTTTATTTCAATTTTAAATATAATTTTTATATATATTAGGGTTTTGTTGATGGTGTTACAGGTGTTGTAACAAAACCAATATCAGGTGCAAGACAAGGAGGAGCATCTGGTTTTGTTAAAGGTTTAGGAAAAGGTTTTCTTGGTCTTGTTACACGACCAACTGGTGGAATTGTTGATTTTGCTAGTACATCACTTGATATAGTTAAACGGTATGAATAATTAAAATTTTTATTTAAAGTAAATGTGTTACATTTATAATTAAGATAAAATAGGATATTGTGATTATTGTCAGATTGGATCTGTATCAATAAGAAAGAAGATGATATGAGAGTATAGATCTATTTAGAAATCAAAATATTTGAAAAATTGTTTAGAGAGATATTTTTTTGATTTAATAAACAATTAAATCTAGTCTATTTTGAAAATAAATATTAAATTAGTAAATGTCATAGATTATTTTTTCTCAATCATCATGAAAAACTCGAATTAGACTAGATAAAAATTTATTTCTAATTCAGAACTGCTACACAAGAAGAAATAACTCGTCGTGTTCGTTATCCACGTCATGTTGGTCATGATGGTCTTGTTCGAGCTTATATTCCTCATGAAGCTATGGGATTTTATATATTAAATGTAATCTTAATATTTTCTTAAGTTTTTAAAATAACTTTTGTTTTTCTTTATGATAAATTTTTAGCGATTAGAAGAAGGAAAATATGCTAAATCAGATATATATGCTGCTCATATAAATTGTTTGGACAGTCCACCATCATGGTTAATGGCAACATCATGGTAAAAGAAAAAGAAAATAAATAAACAAAAAAAATCATTTGTTTTTTAATTTTATTAGTCGTATATTATTTGTAACGGAAATATCATTTCTTGGTTTATATGAAATTGATTGGGAAATTCCATATGAAGATTTAAAAGAAGTCCCAACTATAAAAAAATCAACTAATCAAATTCAAATTTTAACAAAGGTAAGAAAAATATAAGCTAAAAAAATAAATAGAAAAACCAAGTAAACAAAACGAAATATATCTAGAACAAAGTCAAGTCATCATCTTTATTAACGAAAGCAATGAAGAAGGCATCATCTATTGTAGAGGATATAGATTATGTGAGAAGATATATTTATTTTTGCTAGTTGATTATAAAGCTCATTGAAATTTCAAAAATGAAATTTCAATTCATTTTTATTTGATTTTTTTTAGGAAGCAAAAAAAACTGGAACATTAAAATCAACTCGAACATATGGAAAATTAATTAAATATAAAACTATGTCTGATGCTAAAGTAAATTAAAATTTATTTTTATTTCTTTATTTAATTATATATATATATATATATTTAGTATATTGTCGACAAAATTGGTAGTGCGATGCATGTTATTGGTCTTTAATGAAAAAAACACTTCTTCTATTTGATAAATTTAAGAATGGATAACAACGATTTTATTTATTTAAAATGAACTTGCTTTTCTTTTATATACATGTCTAATTAACACCGACAAATGAGCGTGTGATTTATTTTTTATTTTAATATGAAAAGTAGAAACTTATAAGTTATTGTTTCATTTTTTTTATTAATATTAGAATCAAAAGAATGTTTTTTTTTATGAATTAATAATGATAAATATAAATATTCAGGATTTTTTTTATTAATATATTTATTGTTCATTTGTAATAAGATCGAAGTTTTAAAGAATAAAATAAAATGAGAGAATATATAAATCTTCAGTGTTCTTTATCGATGACATTTCATTTTAAAATCATTCATTCAGTTAAAATATTGAAAAATTTCGATGAAATTTTGGTTTTAATATGTGATCTGAATACAGAGAATTTAGATCTATATCCTAAGATATAATTTAAATGTTTATCTTCATAGCTTCTAATATTAACCTTTTTCAAAAAGAGTTAATTCTAAGAAAAAGACGGTCATGTATCAACTTCTTCGACTGATAAAAACCGCAGATGTCTACTTCTTTCCATTCTTGAGTCATTCAATAAAAAGTCGCACGCATGTACATATTCATTTGATGAATAGTTTTGAAGCTGATATCTGGATTATAAATAGAAATCGATAGAACTAAAATATATTTAACAGAATACAAGTCTATGGTCAATCGATCAAAAATTTTTATTCATTCTGAAAAAATATTGAATCAATTTAGACGTTCTGTTCTATCATAATCTCCTCTACCAAGTAGGAGAACTGAATAGAACACAGAAAGATCACATGGTCTTGTATCATTTATTATTCACTTTTCACGATTCTTTTTTTACAGTATGATATAAACAGATTTTATCGTATCACGTTTCATAATGGGTTCGTTTAATAACTTTTTACTTTTTCTTATCGTTCAATACGCAATAATTCATTGGCCATATAAAATGAATAAGTCAATTGATCAGAAATAAAATTCGAATAATTTTCATCTTAAATATAAAAGTAAGTTTTAATACTACTTGAATAGAATCGAAGAAAAAAAAAAAACGTTTTTTATTTCATTTATTAATAATTAATACATTCTTTTTCATTCAAATTTTGACGATTACTATCATACTTATTCAATATATCTTTTATCAAGTATTCATTTGTCATTAATATTCTCATTGATACTATAAAAGAATGTTTATTCTTTTTTTCTTTTGAAAAAAAAGAAAAAGGAAAATGTTTCATATGTACAACTGAAAGTAATGTCTTTGTACTTGTATGATCTCTTTTAAAAGTACATTATGCAAATGTATACATAAAAATTTCTAAAAAAAAGAATAGACATATACTTGTTAATTAACTAAAGTTATATTTATATAAGATTTCTCTGATAGACAATAAATTTGAGAAGTCATATATGATTATATGAACTTCAAATAAATACATACATTAAAATTTTTTTTTATTTTATTAATATTTGTATTATGAAAAACATTTTTTTCATTTGACTTTTATTATGTATTTTTCTTCTTATTATTATTGTTGTTATTCTCTTTCATGAATTAATTGAAGTCATATATAAACACAAAGAAATTGTTATTATTACAATTTATTTTCAAGATATTTCTATCCCTATTAATGAGATAAATCAGTTCTTTTATAATAGAATAAATGTCGAATTCTATTTCTTTTCCCATTTTCGAATTATATATATATATATAAATAGATAAAACGATATAACAATATTGATTTTCTATTTATTTTCGATTAATACATTTGGAAGAAAATAGTTTATTATAAGCCAATAAAAAATTCTTTTCTATTCTGATCTACATATAATTTCTATTTGTCACATATTTATCAATAAATTGAGACGAATAATAGTGAAAACTCGATTAATAGATGTTTGATCATTATATGAACTTGTCAAGAAATATTTTGTAAGACACCAGTTTATTCGAATTTTACGAATGTGTCAAAACAACTAGTACTTATAAGGTTTTTTTTGATGAATTTATGTTAAAATCACACATTTATTGTGCAAATATTTCTCTTTTTTGTTCTTTTCATTTTAACAAAATATTTCCTTCAAAACATGTTTATCAAAAGGATACAGAGTTCGACATATTATACCGTCATTTTACGAGTACCATTATTTTCTATTACCTCGTTTCATTTATAGACATGAGAAAAAAAAAAAAAGAAAAAACGTTTTTCAATCGAAAAGAAATAGGAGACGACATTTGTTTCATTATTTTACATCATATGTTAGTTGTATTGATTTGACATAATTAAATAATTTGATTAATCAAAATTATATTGATATGCTTTTTTTTGGTCTTTTGAAAGATTAATTATAAGACATCATAAATAAATTCAGAATTGAAAAATTTTCTTATTTTAACTAACGATGATTATCAAGTTTAACATGTATATAGACATAGCAAATAAAAATGAATGACATTGAAAGAAATTTGATAACAGAAAATAATCATATCTGTCTGATGGAATGATTATATCGGTTTTTTTTTCTATATTAATATGATGTTTTCACACTTACCTTATAGTAAAAAAAAATGAATAAATAAGTTTATATATATATATATATTGTTGAATTTCAATATATGCTATATTTATTTCTTATTTATTCATTGTTATTAATAGATCGGATGTTATTAACATAAATCAATTGAACAAGAGAGATAATACATCATTTTTTTTTGTTGTTCTCTTTCTGATATACTAGACGAAACATTGAAGAGAGAGAGAGAAAGAGAGAACGGGAATGTGCATACGAAAAAAAAGGAAGAACGATGATGAGAAGAAAGAGTATGTATAATTTTCTTATTCGACTCTCTCCCTTTTTTTTCTTTGTATGATTTTTTCCTTTCATAAATAGCATAACACCAACGTAAATCCACCCTTTTTTCATTTTCTATTAGTATAATATAAAAGTCTCTCATCAATGATGATTTTCTCATTTAGTTTTACGTAAAAAATTATTTTATTTTTTAATTATAGGTGAATTTATTTGAATAATATAATGTTTTATATTATCTTTTATTTCAATATTAATTGATCAATGTTTATTATTATCATTATATCATTTCAAATTATTTTAACGAATGGATGGCAACAAGCATAGTCCTATTACTTATTCTATCTGCCAGTATTTTAACTGTGGTAAGAAAAAAAATTTTTAAATTATGAATTTTTCTTTTTTTTTGAGAAAATTTATTGATTTATGAGAACTTTTCTTTTCTATAAATTTAATCGAATACTACATTTCATTCATTTTTAAGAAACATTTATGTGTATATTGACATATCAGTATATGATCTCCAGCAGTTCGTATGTATACAATGAATACATTCGAATTCATTTCTCTGATATTGAAATCCCTATGGAGTATGTTTGTCAGGTGGTTGTGACCTCATCTTATTCAGCAAAAAAAATTTTGTAGTAGAACTGAATAAAGAAAAAAAAATGATTACTTCTAACAAAAAAGAAACATTATTTTATTCTTCATATTTGAATTAGTATTTGATAGAAGTTACTATCAATGAATATTGTAGACAGATATATTCATATTTATTTCAAAGTCAGTTTTTTTTCTTTTCATTGAAATGTTATGTAAAACAAGCAAAAAAAAAAGAGCCAGTTCATTATAGTATGAGTGAATGTGCGTCAGAAGGTGATGTTTATATTCTCATCGATTATATATATATATATAACAAAGAAGAACATCAGGCTGCGTCAAGGATTGACAATAATAATAATGATGGGCTGTTGTTCACATTCACATTTGATAAACGCTATAATATGTATCTGTTGTAACTTCATCATCATTATCATTATATTGTTCATACTTAGATAATGTTTTGTTATTTTTTCCTACTTACTTTTAGTTTTAGCATATTTTGACAATGAAAGATTTTCACCTTGACGTTCTATATAATTGATGATTGGTGTGCATCTAATTATCTATTATATGCATATTATTAGCCTTAACAATAATACAGGTATGAGTTGATGACTATGAATACTATGTGACGTATGTATGACTATACATATATATGTATATCAGGATTTTGCCAATATTAGTTGTTTACACTCTACAAACGTATATGTATTATAATGACAGGATTATTGTAATAAAAGTGTGAAAATGTAATTTCGATAAAATATTTTTGTTCTTCTTTAATCATTTAATGATGTCACCAAGGAAGTATAGATTATAAATAGCAATAAGTATTACATAAGTAAGCAGTTCCGGTGTAGTCAAGTTCTTTTTTTTTTCCTTTCTTATTCTATTCATTTATTGAATTTATTAGTAATCGTAACAAATGTTCATAGTTCACTCAATTGTATTCGATTATTTCCATTTGTAATGTTATAAGAAAGAATTGCATCATATATATATATATATGTATGTATTCGAAATGATGGCCGTTTAATCTTGATAATAATGGTTCTGAATGAATAAAAAGAATTGAGAAAGAGAAATTTGAGCTGTAGTTACTGCTGCTGCTGCTGCCATTTCTGTTATACAATAACATTAATATAAGATCGATGAATAAAAAAAAAGTTTTATGTATTTTATTTAGCCACTATTATCCTTCCCATCATCTTTACCAATTCTTAGTCAAGAACATTCATATTCATATATTCAATACAGACGTGCAGAAGATCGTCGATATCGACCATCATTGGTCAGTTTTGTATATCGACAACCAAATGGTTCATATTTAGCAACTATACGTTACTATCGTATTGTTTTTCATTGTAATATTTTACCTGGTTCACTTTATCTTCGATTTTCTAAAATAAAACCTTATCGTACAGTTGTTCAAAATCGACAAGATCCTTCAAGTAAATATTCTTTTTTGTTTTTCTATTATGAAAAAAAAAAATTTTTTTTTTCCTTTAAGCAATTTTTGCTTTTCGATCAGTGGGTGCTTATAGTCGTGTTCAAATTCAAAGTCATGCAACTGATCGATGGTTATGTATAAATAAACAAGGAAGAATAATACAAAAAGTATATTTGAAATTTGATAAAAATGTTTTTGTAAATTATAAATTCATGTGATTTTTCTTTTAGACAAATATAACAATAGATAATCTTGCTTGTACATTTCGTCAAAATTCTAATGGACCTTATATGACACTTATATCTGAATTGGATTCATCACGTGAAATATCCTTTAATACTCTTCATCTTTTATTAATGAATCCTATTCTTTCTCGTCGTTATGCTTCATATATGATAGGTGATAAGAATATTTTTAAACAAGAACAATGTAATCGATTTATGTTTGATAGTCAAATCGATATAAGTTTATTTAATCGAACAACAGATCCATTTTTTCGATTACGACATTGATTTAATATATGATATAAGGAGGTGTATGATTATTTTATTTTTTATGGCTCAGTCAAATGTTTGTTTGTTTGTTTGTTTGTTTTTTCTTTCTTATTTATTATAAATTGTTCTATATGTATAATTTATTATTCTTTGGTTGGTTTTTGTAAATGTGTAGTTGGTGCTTTGTTTATATATTTTTGTTGGTTGGTTTTATCCAATTATAAATGTTCGTTTGCTTTTGTTTTTTTAATCAAATATCCGACAAATTTATATGGTTTTTCTTTGGCTTTTTTTTTCTATGAAAAATAAAGAATATCAAAATTAATATATTACTTAAATATTTATTGAATAATATATATTGTTTTTCATTAAGTAATGTGAAATATGCTATAACTTTTTGAATATCTAAATCAGTCATTTATATTATTCAATTGACACGTCTAATTTTTGAATCAATAATTCGAAATTCCATCACAGAAGTATGATAGATGACTTTTCCTGGATTTCAAGTGATATGATGGAATAACATGAAGAAGTATTTAGTTTCATACCGAATCTCGAATCTAAAAAGAAAGAAAAATATTGACATGTAATGAAATCTTTCATATAATATAAATTTTTAACCAATCAACACCTTCCATGAATTCTTGGCAACAATAAGAAATCTTCAAAAATATGACGTCCAACATATCAAAACAGTATTACTATGCTTCATGTATACTCTTATCAATATTGTTCTATTTTAGAAAATTCAAATTTCAAGAAGCGTATAAAAGAATTCAATGTGCAATAGCAAAGACCATTTGATAAATTCGTCGAAAATATGAATTTACGAAACTTCTGTAATCCCATTATTCCAAAGTTACCTTAATTACTTGCAATTAGGATCTAAATAAGTATTACTAATTTGATTGTACTCTATCATTGATTCATCCAATGATTGTATGTGTTTATAGACCTTATCCTGGTGAAGCGATAAATTCTTTCATTCGAAATCGATTCAACTTAAATTCTAGCATAAAAATATTTCATCTTTGACTTCTACTGAAAAGTATTTGAAGATCATTCATTTGTATAAGGCAGACGATTCATTAGCATAATTGAAGTCATAAAATAACGATAGTCATATTACTGAGAAAAAAATGATATAACTGATCAAAAGGTCAAAAATAATCTATTAAATTTTTGATCTAAAAGACTAGTTTTGCCAATTGGAAGACTTGACGAGCGAGATTAAGTGCCGTATTATTAGAATCCAGAATTCATCGACATCGATAACAATCGTATTGTAGTTGGTTATCATCTTCGAAACTAGACAGTACTTGGTTTTGTCTGCCATATTATTTACCTCTCACGACAATCGTCACGTGTTTTCTAAAAATTGTACCACTATTCGTTCATTCCTTTAAAGTTGTGATCAGCTAGTTTTAGTTTCAAATTACTTGTCGATTGTTACCTTAAATGATCTACATAATGATATCAAAAGGTAGCATTTGATTTAATATTTGGAACGACATTAGTTAATGCTTCTTGACTTTCAAAAAAATCTATGGCATAAATCACATCACTATGTTACAGTTTTGTGCCACTTTTACTCTTTGGTATGTTATCTGGAAAGCTTTGATTTGGTTCGAAATAATAATTAACGAATCATTCAAAGTACAAATTTACTGCTCACCAAGCTGGAGAAAAGAGGATATGTGTATGTGTCGTTCAAAGATGCTGTACTAACTACTCTAAGAAAATCAAAACATCAAACAGCAAATAATTCCAACAATGATGCAGACACAGTAAGTGATACATTATGTGTGACCTAATGAATACGAAAAAATCAAGAAAAAAAGTTTTTCTCGTATTAAAAAATCTATACGTCAGATTATACAGTTTCTTAGAATAGATGAGAATATTTCAAATATTAACAAACTATTCAAACTACGTACATCCACTATATTAGAAATCAATTTCAGAAAGAACCTTACCTCAAGATTATGTTCATTATGACTACTATAACAATCATATCTCTCCGAAGAATAGATTCGGTTTTCGAAAATTAACTTGATATCAAAAAACACCTGCAATTTTCTGGAAATCACTATAACGCATCATATATGAATTATGGGAGATTTTCTCCGTTTTTGTAAGAACAAAATATGGTGTTATTCGGATCACATGAAACACGTTTCCTCTAGACCTTCTTATTCAATTCACTAACAGATGCTTTGTCCTTACAATACTTACAGTGCATGATCCTTCATTGTTAGTTTAGTATTGGACAATATATCTATAATACTATATATTTATACGTTTACTTCAAAATTCTTATTCCTCTATCTGTTTTCTTGCTTCCATTGTTACCCTTGTACGTATTGGAAAACGCTAACGTAGTGAAAGATAAAGAAACATTGAAAATCTTAATATGATTTTCATATGTTGAAGAATCTGTAATATATGTGCTATGATGACAAAACAAGAGAACAATACAAAGAGTTTCTGAACCTATAGAGCTTTCATTGCATCTACTGAACGTATTTTAATATTAAGCTTCTAACAGCATAAGGCATCAAGTTTCAAAAATCTAAAAGCCATGAATGTTATCAAATCTTCAAACGCCTGTTTGACATTTTACAATACTAACTCGTGACTTCTTACTATATATTGAAGTTTTTGAGTCTTGAAATGTGTATGGGATACATCCAATCATCAATTACATTTGTATAATTATGGAGTTTGCATGAATTTGATGAAATAGAAGAAGAAGTCTTCTCATCACAGTGTAAAATATGAGCGTGAGAGCTACAAAGATTAACTAAATAAAAATTGTGCTACGTTTAATTGAATAAACACTTTTGTAATATAAAGCAAAAATAACTGGCAATGAAAAAGTAATCTCTATTGACTTGGGCAACTTGAACTTTGATTAATCAATCTCAGATTTTATTAAGTTGCTATTACAAACATCCGCAAAACATACATAACTTGAAATCTATATATTAATTAATTGGTAAGTAATGGCGAATCAAACTCTCTTTCATGTCGCTAGACATTTTGACAAGATACTCAACCAACAGAATTTACTGTGACCAACAACAGTGTCTATAACTGTAATATTCAAACAATACTATAAAACCATACTGTCTGCATTTTTTTCATATATCTCGGTTGTGTGTATCGCTTTGTTGCTAAATGAAACTGTTATGCTAAACTTTCTCAAAATCGTCTATTCTCTTCATACAATTAATGATTGATAGTAGATTTGCAATTAGTAGGATTTTTTCCTTATAGATATGGGTACCAATTCGAACGGTTGAACCAAAGCAAAAAGAGAAGAGTATAGTATTACATACTTAACGAAAAACGATTCTAAAATTCTATTTAGTGAAATATTTCTGTATGTTTCTACATTGATCTCAAATTTTATATCTTTATAAATCATGGATATGGTACTTCTATGTCAGATAGTTGGCTAATAATCTTATAATTATTTCCACTAAAAGATTCTTTTCTCGAATGTATCTTATAATTGAATAGAACGTTTGCTGAAACCATTCTTTCTGGTGGACAACAATTAATCGTTCACTTTTTTCTGAGATATCACATTACAATAAAATCATGATAGCACATAACAGTAAATTATAGAACAAAATAAGGTGGATAAGCTTCTTGTTGTGGGAAAAAATGGAATGGAGGTATTGAAGGTGATGCATTTGTCAAATAGTTCATAAATGTAGATGGCGGTTGATAAGCTGATGTCGATGGTGGTTGATAAGCTGATGTCGATGGTATTACCATATCTTGAGTTTTTGGATAATTGGAAAAACTATTTGATCTTGGTAAGTTTTGCTGTTGTTGTTGCCAAGCACCTTGATTGACCTGTTCATCGAGTGAATAACGAAATTGCCACGGTTTTATTGATGATTCTCTTTCAACAATAGTCATACTACAAAAATCAACTTTTCCAGAAAGTTCAGCTAATCGTTCAGGTCTTGGTTGTCCATGCATTAAATGACGTGTAAGTACTTCAAGACTAGGTGCATGTGCAACAAGTAATATAGTACCTCCTGTTTTTGCATGTAATTTAATTATTTTTTTCATTGCTTCTTTTGAACGATCATAATATTGATATTCATTTTCTGATGTTCGAAGATTCGCCATTTGTGAACGATAAAGTCTATCAATGTTATATCCAGCATTAGCTAATTCATCATCAGTCATAAAATTAATTGGTGATTTAGTATACCAAGATGTACATTCAAATAAACCAAGTTCAAGTCGTAATGAAACATGTCCTAAAAATCAATGAAAATAAATAAAAAAAAGTCAATCATTTAATTATAATAATTTTTGACCTTTTCGACCCATGCCTTCAAGAATACGATCAGCAGTTTGAATACTACGAAAAGCAGGTGATGAATAACAAGCAGTCACCGGTAAATTATATTTAGCAAGAACATTACCAACATTCCATGATTGAGATAAACCATTTACAGTTAATGGAGTATCTACATCATAATCTTGCCAATTTCCACGATGGGGTAATGATGGTGGCATATTAGAATCAAAAGGAAAATATTGACCATTATAATTAAATGCTCGTTGAGTCCAACCAGCACCATATACAACATCAACACGTTCTCCATGACGAATAATTATAAAACGAAGTGGTGCATCACTATTATCACTACCAGAAGAATATGATGAATTATGATAATCAGAATCTTCATCAATTCCTGCATCTGTATCGTATTTAAATCCTCCACGTTTACGAGATCGTCCAAATAAAAGGCCTGATGGATCAAGATATGAACTTATATTTTTTGTAAACATTTTCGTTATTCTAAAAACAAATTTCTAAGAAAAATAAATTTAGTAATATACCTTTTCATTAAAATAAGTGCATATTATTTATATCGATAAAATTTCATATTTTGAGAAATTCATGGTCATCACATTACCGATGAGAAATCGTAATATGCAGTCATTTGACTATTACCTCCTTTTTTTCTTCTTGCTTACACGTTATTAGTATATAAAAAAAAGAAAATGATGAGCCATGACAGTGACAGTTTACCTGTTCGTTAGTATCTCATCTGTCAAAACACTAATAAATATACATATATGTATATAGACAAAAAAAAGGTATCGAGGACAACTATATAATGGATGACTGATTCTTTCGTTCTTTTTGTATTAATCGTTCTGTTTTCAATCGAATATATAAAAAAAGAAAATCTTATATTGCTTTTTCCAATTTTTGTCTAGTAAAACATAGATGAATATATTGTATAAAAATTTCCAACAAAAGTTTATCATCCTATACACGGTAATCAATTCATATACATATCAAATTTTACGAAAAAAAAAAAACATGATATTTTTTTTGCAATAACAACAAAAAAAAGCTCTTTTTTATTATTATAAATTGTTATTATTCGATGCAAGACGTCGACGACAACATGCTTGACAAAGTAATATATTATCTAATGGATAACATCGACGTTCTGGTTCATCATTAAGTTGCAATGAACAATCCTAAATGAAAAAAAATTTTTACTTGTTTCCTTTTTGTAAAATGTAAGATTAAAATACACACTTCACATTGATAACATTGAACATGAAATGTTTTACCCATTGAAATAATTCGTACAGTTTCATTTGAACCCTAAAATAATATAATAATGATGAGAAAAAAAAAAACAAATCTTTTAAATTTTTATTTACATCTTCCGGACAGATTGGATTCGAACATTTATCACATCGTGGTCCATAAGTCCTAAAAATATATTCATTTGTATTTTGTTTGTTTGTATTATTTAATTAAAAAATAAATTTTACATATGATAATCATGTAAACAAAAAAGATTTTTATTTTTATCTGTTATAAATGGTATACCATCCAAACAAATCGAACATTTTGAACATTTAAAACATGATAAATGATATGATTGACCAAGTGCTTGTAAAATCTAAATAAATTTTTGTTTTTTACATTATAAAATAATTTCATCAAAAATATATTCTTTACTGTGTCAGTAATTAAATGACCACAAGCTACACAATGTTCAAGTGTTTGATGAAAACCTGTATACTAAATAAAAGAAAATTTTGAAAAAATAATTTATTGTTTTTTTTTTTACCAAAAAATCTTCTTCACAATATAATTCATCTTTAACAAAATAATGTTTATTTTTAACTGATCGTCCACATAAAACACATACAGCACAGGAACAATGATAAATTTGACCAAGTATATTACATGTATCATTTGAATTTGTTATTATTTCACCACATTTTTGACATTGTCCTAATGAATATTTTTTATTATTAATTGAAAGTGATTGAAATTGATGTTCAAGTAAATGAGAATCAATAATATTATTTCGTTTTACTGTTGATGATACGACAGGTGATCGATAAATCATTTGATTTGTTGGTTTTGGTGATACAGATGAATTAAAATCAGGTATAGTTACTGAATTTGATTGATGACATAGAGATGTATTTCGTGGTGGAATAGCTGGTGGATTAATTGGATAACGTGGTGGAGGTGGCGGTGGTGGCAATGGTGGTGGTGGTGAAGATGGTTGAGTTATATAAAGTTGTGTTGTATTAAGATAAGTTGTACTTGTTTTCATTCCATTTGGTGAATATTGAGGAAGAATATTTGTACGATGAAGAGAATTATTATTTATTGTTGAAGGATTTCTAGGCATACGAGCAGGTGGTGGTGGTTTTGTATCAGAACTTCGATGTGGAGAAACAAATAAATGATAACCTTCTGAATTATGTATAAATTGATTGATACTTTATTTTAATTCAATAAAGTTTTTTACCTGTTGTTGATTGTTGTTGTCTTTGATAATGATTAGAATCATTTGGTGTTGATGGTGATGAATACGATACAAATGATGATTTTATTGTTGGACTATTTTGTTGTTGATGATTTGAATAATAACGAATTGATGGTGAATGAAGTGATGATTGAGAATTTTGACGATTAGCTAAAGCTTTATTAAAAATACTTTCTTCATATGATGGCGGAGGATGATTTGGTTTTGGTGATGATTGTGGTGATGATGTTGATGAAATTTTAGGTGATGATGATGCTTCCCAAAGAACATTTGTTATATCAGGACGTGATGATGGTGAAACAACAGAATAAAATGTTTGTTGTTTACCTGGAATAAAATTTCGATTATCAAATGCATGTGCCATCTAGAATATATAAATATGTATGTCTATTTCATTTATATATCGAAGAAAACGAAATAAAAACAATGAATCAATCTATTTATTTCATTGAATAATTTCAAAGTGTCTTCTTGTTTTAAATGAATGAACTAAAGCGACGACATTGGAATGTATGGAATGTGATTATATATATATAATATATATACATACATGTGTTCGTTCTTCTTTTGGATTAGAACAATTTTTTCTTCTTATTCGTTCGCTTTGAACATTTAATTCTTTTTTTTCCCTTCCCCATGTCGTTTAATTGCAAAATGCCACACGAAACAAATGAATATGAAGACAGATTTTTTTTTCTCTCTCTTCACACACACTCTTTAATATCGATATCAAGCTGTGCGTATATATGTATGATCGACTTAAAATTCCAATTGACGCCTTCACTTACATTGATAGAAAGAGAAAAAGAAAAGGAAACAAAAATGTCAAGCAGATGGATCAGTCAAGACAAGATTATCTAATATAGACATGCATTGTTTTATTCTATCTAAATAGTTGGCAAATAATGACTCTTCTTATTGAGCAATTTGTTATGCGATCGATTATTAGTCAAGAAAAAATATATGACAAGTAGCTTTTGAAATTTCACACTATGAATACAAAAAAAAATTCTTTCCCAGGAAGATTTGATATGTCATTACTTGAGATATAATTGAATATTATATCAAGTTATTCTTCAACAATGAAAATTATTACCATTCTAGAAGTTAGATTTGATATGTTCGTCACTTTTTTGTGAAATGAATAAAAATTTTTATAAAAATATAACTATATTCCATTACGACATCTACAATACGTGTCTGAGTAATATATATTTTTATTTGGATAGTATGAACATATTTTTAATTTATTTATTCTTTTTTTATTTGATGTATTTGAAGATTATTCTTCGAAATATCTAATCTTTAATCACTATAGATTAATTTTTTTGTATCGAATAAACTAGATATTATTTTTAACCATAATTTATGATAACAGTGTATATATTCTTCGCCTTTTTTTTACTTTTAATAATACTATATTAGCAAATATAACATTTTCTGTAAGTGAAATCCAGAAATAGAAGATTTAGTTTGATGGACATTAAATGATGAAATTTTATTTTCTTAATTATACATTAATAGGTATAGATTCGAAGTCACATGTAGTATTCCATGAGTAAAATTGAAAGGTTCCCTAGAAGATTTTCAACAAATAATCAATTTTTATTAGTAGTTCGATACACTTTTGCCTCTTTTAAAAGAATTAAAAGTAAGCACTGAAGGTAGACCTGATATTGATTGACGGAAAATAATATATGATTACGAAGGTGGATCAGGTTATGATTATGTATCTGAATGGCTTGCTGATTTTATTCCGTAAATATTAAAGCTCGATCTGATGATCGTCAAATAGATTTATATACTTTTAAAATGTTACCAGTATAATTGAGTTTAATGATTTCATTAAAAGTGTAACTCAAACTAATTTCATTTTGAATAATAAAGAAAGTAGAAACGAAATGAGATTAGTTACTAGCTTTTTAGGTATTGGACAAAATCTATAAACAAATGCTCTTCATCCATGTCTTGGTTGGATAATTGTCTTACTAAATATTCGCTAAAATTTTTAAAAAAAAACATTCTTCTTATATACTCTATTTATTTCTTTATAAACTAAATAGTTCATATAAATTTTTTTTTAATCTTTTATTGTTTGTTCAAATAATGCTTTAGCAACATCATCACGATTAAATAATTCAGTACGCATTTGTCGTCCTGTATCCCAATCATAGAAATCTGATGCAATTAATTGTAAATACGAATCATCTATAGTTGATGATGCAGATCGTTGATGATAATTTCCATAAATTCGAACAGTTTTATGTGAATCAAGTTCAAATGTTGGAAATATATAATTAACACGTCGTCCATCAACTACTCGTTCAATATACCATCCAGTAAGATCACGTGTTTGATTACCGGTATTTTCAATTTCAACAAAACGACCACTAACATCAACAAATTTTATAAGAATATTTCCTAATGAAGAAAAGAAGATATTAAATATTTTTATAAAATGAAAATTTTTATTTTTTCCTTATACCTTTATATTTACGTGTAATATGAATTTTACTTTGTAAATATTTTTCATCATATTCTGGTCGATCTTGTTCAATTCGATCTCTCTTAATATTTATTTGCTGTTGCTGTTGTTGTTGTTGTTGTTGTTGTTGTTGTCCATCAGTTTCCTGACCAAAACGTCGTGTTGTTCGTGTTGTAGTTGTTGTTGTTTTTGATTGATTTTGATCAATTATATTTTGTTGAATACCATATCGATCACGTTCAAGATTTCCATCATATGTTGTTGATACAATTATTGGTGATGGTGATGGTGATGGACGATATGTTGTTGATACTACTACTGGTGATGGTGATGATCGATATTTTTTTGAATCATCAATATCTGTTGTTCTTGTTATACTTGTCTTAGTTAAACGAAAACCAGTTGATTCATCAGTAGATGATGGAACATATTTTTGTCGATGTAAAGAATTTAATAAAGCTTCATAGATTTTTAATTCTTCTTCAATACTAAATCGAAGTGTATATGCTAATTTATCTAATTCATCTTTTAATGCAAGATATTCAGCACGTGTTAAATCTGTATCTTGTTCAAGACGAGAATGTGCTTCAGCATGTTTACGTGCTTTATTTCTCGCTTCATTTTCAAGATCTTGTATTATTCGTCGTTTACGTTGATTTTCTTCAGCTAATTTTCGATAATCAGATTGTAAATGATCATAGTCTTTTGTATGTTCGGTAAGACGATTTTCAAAACGTTGTGTTTCTTCATGACGTCGTCGTTGATCTAAAATAATGTATATATATATATATATAGAAAGTAATTAAATATGAATTAGTACCATTTTCATCAATAGGTAAACCCATATGTATTTTATCTTGTATTTCTTTTAATCTTGTTTTTAATTCAATTTCAACATCCATTTGTTGTTCTTTAGCCATTTTTTCATAATCAATTTGTATTTGTTGTTTTATTGTTTCTAAATAATCTTTATAAAAATTTTTTGATTCTTCACCTATACGATTTAATAAACGTTTCCATTCATTTATTTCTTCTTGATTATATGCTATACGAAGATTATAAAATTCTTTAAGTGATTGAATTTCATTTAATAAATTTTGTTTATCTAATGCAATTTGTGACCATTCAGATAAATATGTACGAAATTTTGTTAATTCTTTTTGATAATCATCATCAAGTGATTTTAATTGTAAATTACTTATATTATATCGTTGTTGAATATTATAATATTCTTCTTCTAATTGTTTTATAATATCAAATAATATTTGAATTTTATCTTCATATGAATGATATACATCAAGAAAAATAGATATAATACGATCAATTAATTGTGTTTGTTCATCAAATATTTTTGTTTCAACTTGTGCAATAACTTTACGATGATTTTGTTCCGATAAATGTCGTATTATATTATCAAGTTCTTGTAAAAATTGTAGACGATTTTCTCCACCAATACCCCAACTTGTTATTAATAAATTAAGTTCATCACTTAATTTTTTATTTGCTATTTCAAGACCATCTAAACTCTGAAGTAAATTTGCAAGACGATCATTTAATGAATGTAAATAACGTTTTTCATCTTCATCCTGTTGTTTTATAGCTGTTACATCATTTACAACTTTTGTAATTGATGTATTATCATCATGAATTTGACGATTAGCACCAGCATATCCTGAAAATTCTGTTGAATAACGTTGAATTAATGCCATAAATGAATTATTCGTATACTATTCGAATTATATATGGTCACTATATATGCTTACTAACCACAAAACTAAAAATACTTTATCCTTTTCAATCAAATATACATTTGCAATACATTGATATTTAATTCTATTTCTTTTGTGTATTCGATTGTAATTAACTATTCATGATCGTATTCTAGCATCAACCTTATGATCTTATTAAATATAAAAAAAAGAATGTATATATATATATATGCGTGTAAGAATTTTTTTTTCCTTCGGGAATAAAAATGGTAACAATGAAAAATAGTAACTAGAAAAAACAAGAACAATAACATGCTAGCACATAAAAATTACACACTGACACACACACACACATGAATAAATTTTTTGATTGATTCATATTGATTACATACATTCATCACCACCATGTCGACCTTTTTTTTCTTCTTTATCAAGTTTAATCATATCATCAATACGTAAAATAGTAATAGCTGCTTCTGTTGCATATTTTAATGATTTTATTTTTGATATAGCTGGTTCAAATACTCCATTTGATTTACAATCTCGAACTTTACCACCATGAAGATCTAAACCAAACCATTTAAGTGGTTCTTTATCTTTTTGTGTTTGAGATGCATTATGATAAGCACGAAGTTTTGATACAAGTTCTGTTGCATCTTGTGCTGCATTAACACTTAATGCTTTAGGTATTGATAAAAGTGCTGATGCAAATTCAGCAATAGCTAATTGTTCACGTGCAGCCTATCAAATAATAAAAAATAAAATATTTTTTCTAAATTTAAAATTTCTCTTTTTTTGTTTTTTTAAATACATACAACTGTTGTTGCAAAATTTTCTAAATAAATTGAAAGTGCTGTTTCACAACAACCACCACCAGGTACAACTTGTTTTGATTCTAATACACGTTTAACAACACATAATGCATCATGTACAGAACGTTCAATTTCATCACACATAAAATCATTTGCACCACGTATTATAATTGATGCAGCTGTACGTGCTTTTGGTCCTCGTATAAGAATAAGTTCATCATCACAAATACGTTCTTGAACAATTTCATCTGCACTACCAATAACTGATGCATCAACGGATTCTTCACCTTCCATATTTGCCAAAGCAGTTAATAATATTGCTAAATATATGTTAGAAGAAAAAAAAAATGAAAATAAATTAAATTTTCCTAGTATTTATTTACCTCCTGTTGCTTTAGCTATACGTTTTAAATCAGCTTTTTTACAACGTCTAACAGCCATAGCACCAGCTTCAATAAATTGTTTTAAACAAAGATCATCAATACCACCAGTTGTTAATATAACATTAGCTCCAGCATTAAGTAATTTAGCTACACGTTCTTTTGCAATATCTGTTTCTCTATATAAAAGTTTTATTATATTAAAAATTACAAAAAAAAAAAAATTTACCTTCTTCGAATAGCTTCAAGTTTTTCTGGATTTTCAACAACAATTTGTACACCTAATTTCATACGTACTTTTTGTAAACTAAAATCTAAACATGCTATTTTAGCATTTGTTATTCTTTTTATCATTAATTGTGATGCAACAGTACAATTTAATGCATAACCAGATATTAAAATACTTTCACGTGTTGATCGTCCATGAGCTTTTAATACATTTATAGATTTAATTGGTACAATTAATTTATCTTTTTCATTAAATTTAACTAAATTTGCTGCATCAACACACATTTTACTAAAAAAATCTGCATCCCTAAGAAATAAAAAAAAAGTTATTCATATTCATATATTAAATATTCTAATACATACATTCCAATAACTTTACTAGCCATTGATGTTTTAGCTACATTAATTAAACAATCAGTACCTAATTCATCAACTTTAATTATCATTTTATCTTGAATATATTTAACAGCTAGTCTTAAAAAAAAAATAAAAATAATCAATGTATTTTTTTTAGATGATTCTCATCAGTTGTATAATAAAATTTCTTACTTGCAAGCAAGTTTATAACCACTAATAACTGATGTTGGATGAATTTTTTGTTTAACAAGTTGATCAGCATTTTTTAATAATTCAGCTGCAATAATAACCTTTAAAAATTTAATTTATTATAAATATCTAACAAAAAAATAAAGAACATAGTCTTTAACATACAACACTAGTTGTACCATCACCAACTTCTTGATCTTGTAATTGAGCTAATTCTACTAATACTTTAGCAGCAGGATGTTCAACTTCAAGTAATTTAAGAATAGTAGCTCCATCATTTGTAATAGTTACATCCTAAATGATATATATATATACATTTTTGATATTTGAAAATTTAATTTACTCCAATATCATCAACAAGCATTTTATCGAGACCAAGTGGACCTAATGATGTTCGAACAATATTTGCAATTGCCGTAGCTGCCAAAACTATATATATATATATATATATATATTTAATAGAAGAAAAATAAAATCATGAAATGTCTTTAAAAATTTTCATACCATTTTGAGTACGAACTGAATCGCCTAAAAAATACAGAAATATATTTTATTTTATTAATATAATTTTTTTTTTTTAAATACCAGTTATACGTTCACCACCTAGTGATAATGTACCTTGAGCCATTTAATCAAATAATAATTATTAATATAATAATAATAATAATAATAATTTAATTTGTGATAAGAAAAAATAGTTATAAATTTTATCCAGTAAGATATTTTAGTTTTGATAATAGAAAGATGTCACTAGAATTATCAACTAAAAAGTTAATTGAAGGAACAACTGTATTTTATATGGTTGTTCATTATATTTATCTTATTTATATGCATTCTACATTCTGTCGGTCAATTATTAATATGAAAATACTAAACGAAATTTAATTATTATTATAAATATAAATAAATCTTATACAATAATTAATTATTAAATAAATAAAAAACAAAGTGGACCTTCTTATACATTCAACATTACCAACTGCATCATCATCATCAGTAATGATGTCAGCTTCTTCTCCATCTCATTCTCATAGTCCACCATTAAATGGTGCATCAACATCAAATAATAGTAATTCATCATCAGATGTATGCCATGGAATAGTTGCAAATCTTTTATGTCATCGACAACGAACAAATGGTGAAAGTGAAACATTTTCTAAACGAGCTATTGAAAGGTAAAAAACAAAAATATTAGAATTATAAAGAGAGAAAAAAAAATTCTTTATTTTTCTTTAGTTTGGTTAAAAAACTTAAAGATAAAAAAGATGAACTTGATGCATTAATTGCATCTGTTACATCTAATGGACAAATTCCAACAAAATGTGTTACTATTCAACGAACACTTGATGGAAGATTACAGGTTTTTATTATTTTTCTTTTTTGATATAATATAAATTTTTTATTTAAATTAATTCCTATTTTAGGTTGCTGGTCGAAAAGGTTTTCCACATGTAATTTATGCACGTATATGGCGTTGGCCTGATTTACATAAAAATGAATTAAAACATTTAAAAATCTGTCATTTAGCATTTGATCTTAAACAAGAATATGTTTGTGGTAAATTTATTAAAAATTTATTTTTTAAATAATAATTTCTATTTTTTTTTTGCATTATTCTAGTCAATCCATATCATTATGAACGTGTTGTTTCACCTGGAATAGGTTAAGAAAATTTTATTTTAATAAAATATTAAAATTTAGTTTTTTTTCTTTAAAGATTTAGCAGGAATGCCACTTGTACCACGTTTTCAATTACTTGGTCATGGTGATCCATCATCGTCAAATGATCGAGATCTTTATCCAACATCTGATGGATACCGTTATATAAAAGGTTAAGAAGAAATTTTCTTTGTCTTAGAAATTTTGAATAATATCTTCTTTTTTTATGATAGATTATATTGATGAACAAAATTCACCACAAGCAATAGGTGTTGTTCAACATCAAGCACCAGATACAACAAGTCCTAGTCCACCACATCAATATACTACTAATGGAAATAATACTTCCACAATGAGTAGTTTTTCATCAACTATGCTTCCACAAGGTAAAAGAAAATGAAAAAAAAAAAATTTTTTTTAATTAAAATAATTTCTTTTTAAGATGGAAATGTTAATATATGGGCACAATCAGCAGCTGCTGCGAGTTTATGTAAATAATTTCTTTTTAATTATTTCTAAAAGAAATTTTCTATGGCTTCTTATTTTTTTTTTTCTTATTTAGGGCAACAACATTCTCTTGTTTCTACTAGTGTACCATCAATTCCACCATTAACATTAATAAATAATATCGGTGAATATTGGTGTAGTATAGCTTATTATGAACGTGATATACAAGTTGGTGAAACATTTAAAGTTCCAGATGCATTTAAAGAAGTGACTATTGATGGTGGAATGGATATGACTACAGTTGGAGATCGATTTTGTTTAGGTCCTTTAAGTAATGTTCACCGTACAGAAGCTAGTGAAAAAGCACGGTAAAATAAAAATTTTAAAAAAAATTTAGTTTTTTTTTTCATTAGAAAATTTTTATTTGTATAGATTATATATTGGTAAAGGTATTCGTGTTGAATGTCGAAATGAAGGTGATGTATGGATACGATGTAATAGTGATCAAGCAGTTTTTCTTCAATCATATTATCTTGATCGTGAAGCTGGTCGAGCACCGGGTGATGCAGTTCATAAAATTTATCCACAAGCTTGTATTAAAGTATAGAATGAAAAAAAAGATTTAGTTTTTTTAAATTTATTAATGTTTTATTTTATTTTTTTAGGTATTTGATTTACATCAATGTTTTTCTCAAATGGATCAACATGTTAAAATGTCATTACATAATCGAATACAACAACATATTCATGGTCAAACAATATCATCATCATCAACTAGTTTAAGTGTCGATGATTTAAGACGTTTATGTGTATTAAGACTTAGTTTTGTTAAAGGTTGGGGACCAGATTATCCAAGGTAAATTTTTCTTTCTTCTTATATTAAAAAAAAAACAAACTAAATTTAAATAATTTTTAGACAATCAATAAAAGAAACTCCATGTTGGATTGAAATACAAATTCATCGTGCACTTCAATTACTTGATGAATTATTTAGTTCAATGAATCATCAAGTAAATATTCCAAATAATAACAGTAATCCATCTAATACATTAACAACACTTGAATCTGCACCTATACGTCCACCACAACATGGTTAGAATAAGATCCATTGTTTTGTTTTGTTTTTTTCCTTTGTTTTGTTTTACTTTATTTATTTTAAATGATCATTCTTTGTTTTGTTTTTTTGTGCAGATATAATCATTTTTCTTATTTGATGAATTACTCTGGTTTTCTTTTGTATGTTAAAATGAAAAAAAAATAAAAAAATATATGTACAGAAATAGATCTTTATTCATTCTGTTTGTTTTTTTCTGTATGTGTGAGTCAAAACATGGCTATTTGTGATTCCTTTTTTGTAGATATTATTGTCGTTATCTCTTTATCTTTATTATAAATGACAAATTCTCATCTTGGTTAGATATAATTAACAGATTTAAATATATATATATATATATATATATATATATATTCATTCTCATTGTTATTATTGTTGCTTCTTTTTTTCTGATATACATATATATGTATGATTTTAGATATAATTTTTATATATTTATATTTAAAAATGTCACATGGAATTGCAGACGAAGATCCAACAAAAAAAGAACATGTTGATTCACCTGATGTACTTGATAAAAAATTAGATCAATTAGCTGATTGGATTCGTAATGCGAAACATTTTATTGTATTTACAGGTTAATAGATTATAAATATCTATATACTAAATCGAAATAATATTTATATAGGTGCTGGTGTATCAACATCAACAGGGTAAATTTATTTACCAATAAAATATTTAATTGTAATAATTATTTATTATTTAGTATTCCTGATTTTCGTTCCGGAATGAATACTATTTTACCAACGGGACCTGGTGTATGGGAACTTCGAGATCATCCTGGTGCACAACGTTCATCAAATGCTCGTACAACAACATCAACAAAAGCTATTCCATCTACTACTCATATGGCACTTGTTGAATTAGCACGTCGAAATCTTCTTCATTTTGTTGTTTCACAAAATACTGATGGATTACATTTACGATCTGGTTTACCATCAACAATGTTAGCTGAACTTCATGGAAATTCAAATTTAGAAACATGTCAAAAATGTCATACAAAATATTTACGTGATTTTCGTACACGTACTGCTGGTAAAGTACATGATCATGCTACAAATCGTAAATGTACAAAATGTGGTTCAATACTTTATGATTCAATTATTAATTTTGGTGAAAGTTTACCTAAATATGAATTAGAAACAAGTTTTGATCATGCAAATCATGCTGATGTTTGTCTTGTCTTAGGTTCATCATTACGTGTAACACCAGCAGCACATATACCATTAATAGTTGGTCAACAAGGTGGAAAATTAGCTATTGGAAATTTACAATCAACACCATTAGCATCAATAGCAAAATTAAATATACATACTATGTGTGATGATCTTATGCGAGGATTAATGGCAAAATTAGATATTTCAATACCTGAATGGGAACTTCATCGACGAATACGTGTTACAATTAAACAACAAATTATTTCTATAATGGGTTTAGATCTTAATCAAGATATTGCTTATACACTATTTTCAACAATAAGAATATTGATTAAAGAAGATAAACAAGTAAAATATGATTCAAAAGTAATTAAAGATGAAGAACCAATTGAACATAAAATAAAAATTAATGATATAAATGAGAATATGATTTTATATATTGAATTAAATTGGCAAGGTCATTATAATGAACCAATGTATACAATTCAAATGCCATTTATTGATTCAACAAAAGAAATACATTTATTTTATAATCCAAAAACCGGTAATTGGAGAGAATAGTAATATTTTTATTATTAAACATACTGTTATTTGTTTTGTTATGAATGTAATCTCGCAATTTTAATATGCTGATATTTATTTATTTTTTGTATAATATAAAAAAAAAATCAAGCTTATATATTTTTAATAAATATAAATTATTCCCGAATGACTATTTATCAATTAATTTTATTATATTTCTAGATTAAATTATTTCTCTTTGTTCTTCTCTTTTTATTGTATTAATTCTCGATATTTATTATTAAGAGAAAACCTCCGTTTCGGAGGAAAATTATTTATTTATTGTCGATATCAAAATGGGATCGAATTCATCACAAACACCAGCAGAATTAAGTGAAGAAGATATAGAATTTATTTCAAGTAAAGCAAAAATTGATCATGAAAGTGTTAAAGTTTGGTATGAAAAACTTAAGGTAATTTGGCTTTTTTTTCTTTTTTTTATTAAAAAATTTTCTTTTATTTTATTTTTTTGTATTTTAAGGCAGCTTGTCCAAATGGAAAAATTTCTAAGGCAGATACAGTAAGTTTCTTACGAAGTATTAATAGTGGTAAAGAAGATCAAATTGAAAAGCAAGCAACCGATATTCATAAAGCATTCGATGCAAATAATGATGGAATTGTTGGTATGTATTTATAATTAATTAATTAATTAATTAATTAATGATATTTATTAATTAGATCAACGTGAATTTTTAATTGGTTTTGCATTAACATCTACCGGTAGTATTCGTGAAAAGCTTAAATATGTTTTTCGAACATATGATCATGATAAAGATGGTGTTATTAATAAAAAAGAAATTGATCGAATGGTTAAAGTAAATAAGAATTATTTTGATACAAAAAAAATCGAAAATATTTTATAATATAGATTGCAATGAGATTACATGCAAAAGATGATCCTGAAAATACATCACGTATAATTGATGAATTAAAACAATCACTTGAACATCTTAATCAAGGTAAAGATCTGGATGATATAAAAATAACTTCAAAAGAATTTATTCAATTATTAATGGAAAATAAAGAATTATGTGAATTAGTATCACCTTTTAATATCGAACAACCACGAGAAGTTATTGTTCAACAACCACATGCTCAGTCAAAATAGCAAAAACAAAAAAAATAAAATAATGCAAGAGTGATAATTATCTGGACTACTCTAATACATTCATTTTGTCTTTTTTTTTTGTCTTCTCTTTAAAAATAATCATATACGTGGTCATTCTCGTCCTTTTTTTTTTATATATATATGTGCATGTCTATGTGTGTGTATGTATTTTCTGATTCAGTCGAATTCTTTCTTTTTTTCTTCTTTTTCTCACAAGTTCTGCTCGAAATGATAAGCAGAAAAAATTTAGTCTTATGTACAAGCACTTTATAAAAATCCGAGCAGAATAATATATTCAAGCAGTATGCAACAAAAAAGGAAATAAAATAATATTTTATTTATTTAACAGTAAAATTCAATTTTATTCATGAAATTCTTGAGATTTCTTTTTTTTACTTTTTAAAAATGATTATAAAAATGTTTATTTATAAATTATTCGAATATCAAATTAATTAATTTATCAATAATTGATGACATATAATATTATTATACATGAAATTATTTTTTATCTTTTATTATACGATTTAAGCTAAGATTAGACTTATACACAATATATCTCTTTCTATAATTTATGTCTCAACTAACATATAAAAAAACCATAAGATTGATGATATTTTTGGAATTATACACATGAAAGTAATTTAGTTGTCATTAACACCTCGACGCATTCGACATCGATAACATAATAATGTACCATCTGCTAATGGGCAACAACCACCTAAAAGACCTGTCATCTGCTCATCACTCAAACTAGATTGACAATCCTACGATAGAAGATAGACAGATATACTATAAAAAAAAAAAAAAGAATTTTTTTTTTGTTATATAATCTTACTTCACATCGATAACATTCAACATGATAATTTTTATTCATAGCAATAACACGTATAGTTTCATCAGAACCCTATTATACAAAAAAAGAAAAAGAAAGATTTTTTTTTTTTCTCCTCCAAAGTCTTTTTATTTACTTCTTCTGGACAAATTGGATATGCACATTTAGCACATCGTGGAGCATAAGTACTAAATAAAACAACAAAAATATATAAATTTAATTTAAAACAAATCAATATTATATTATACTTATGATAATCATATAAACAAAATAAACGTCGTTCTTTATCAATAGTAAATGGAAGACCATCAAGACATTCATTACATGCTGAACAACGAAAACAACCAGGATGATATGTATTACCAAGTGCTTGAACCATCTTAATTTAAAATAAAAATATTTTTCTTTATAGAATTAAAAAATATACCATATCCATAATAAGATGATCACATATGTAACATTTTTCTACTGTTTGTTGAAAACCAGTAAACTAAAAAAGAATATTCTTTTTCTTTGTTTTAATAAAAAAAAGATTTATCAATATGATAATCATTTTATGCTTAAAGTGCTTTTATGTATATTTATCAGAAATATATAACATCTGGAAAACATATATAGATTATTGATTAGTTCTTACCAAATAATCTTCTTCACAGTAGACTTGATTATGTATACGATAAAATGCTTTGCCTCGTAATATTCTAGCACATAAAACACATTTAAAACAATCATTATGATAAAGTTCACCCATAGCTTGACATGCATCAGATGATCCAGTTACTGGTTGACCACATTTTGTACATTGACCATAATATTCACCAACAGTTGTATCACTTTCTAATTCTTTTTCTAAACGTAATGTAAGTGCAGCTAATTTTTGATGAACATTATTTAAAGGATTAGTTGAACGAGTTACGGGCATAATTGTACTAAATGGTATAGGTGTTCGAGGTGGACGTATATCTGGTGTTTGAATTGTAATATGAGAAAAATCATGTGGACGATGAGAATGACCATTAACTGTTAAATTAAATCGTGGTCTTGGAAGATGTAAAACAGGTTTTGGTTGATTTATATAAAGTCTACTGGAATTATTAAAGGAAATTGTAGATGAAGAAGATGGTTCTTGTTTTCGATTTAGTGGAACGTAGTTCATAGTTTAAAATACGAATTTACTCTTTAATAAAAGTGAATATTTGACGTTTATGATAAATTTAATTTGTTAGTAATGATTATTCGTTAGTAACAGTACCATATGATAGATATGTATATATATATATATATATGCGTGCGTGCTTGTATGAGAATGCCAATGCAACCGACATAACCTTTTTTTTTTCTTTTCTTTTTTCTTTCTCTTTCTATCAGCATTTCCAGGATCTATCGTAAAACTTGTTGATCATCCAGAAGAAAAGAAAAAAATATCGTTTGTACTCTTACAATTATACCGTAAGCATTATAGCCTCTCAATATAAGTAATTCTTTGTCCATATTTATAGATAATTGTAGTATTAACTGATCTTTTTTTTTCTTCCTTATTCTTATTTCTTTTCTTCGTTTTTTTTTCTTTAGTACATCCTACATAGGCATTGTTGTTGATGCATGATCGGCTGTTTCTCATAGAATAAAAGAATGTTCGACTATAGAATGCGTGTTTTATGTATTAACATAATAAGGGAAAAAAAGAAAGGTTAATTTTGTTGTTTTAGTATGTGTAAACTGTTAGTTAATCGCACTACTTCGTAGAATCTATATATAATTAAGAAGACAATTTGACATCTGAAAAGCTTGATGAAATGTTTGATTTGAATATAAATTTCATATTCTGAATTGTATTTTTCTCTTGCTGATCAGAAAGTAAACGTACATATAATTGTTCGAAATAAAAAAATAATTGAGTCATGTCTATAAATGAATGAAATTTATTCAAAATGATGCATCAAAAGCCTAGTTAGCTGTTTTATGTATACATTCTTTTCATTTTGAAACAGTGGATCATAACATCTTATTCTACTTCCGTCATAAATATTAATTTCTTTGAAATTTCATCGTCTGAGGAATTATAGAACGTCACATAGGTATACACACAACATTATACGAAAGAAATTATAAGAAAAACAGATAATGATGTTTAATGAACTGACAAATGATAGTAAGCTTATTTCTCATATTCCATATTTTCAATAATAAAAGTTATAGATTTGAAATCAATGTCATATTGTGAACAAGATGACTCAATATAAAATAACATACTTTGTATTTTTGACTCTATGGGCATTTCTAACTGTATGTTTTTATTTGAGAACTCTACGCGATCTAGCGTATGCTGTATGAGAGAACAAAAATAAGTAGTGAATGATCATTCAAATTTAATAATGTTTAACTTTTAAAGTTTTCGGATAACTTTATCTGCACAAATTGAAATTGTATTGTGATATGTTGTTTATGAGAATGCAGCAGAAATTATTCGGCAGCTTGAGAAACAAAATGATCAAATTTCATCAATACGAAAAAAATCCATTTTGAATTCAGTACTAATTTGGAGATACCTAGATCCAATCAATCTAGGTCTGTTGAAATGATGACCATTGAGAACGTACCCGTGCTGCTTTTCAAGACAATATCCAAAAGTCATCAAGTAGAGTATCTGCACAGCTAAGCCACGCTAGAATTAGTCTGCAAAGCATGATGAAGGAGTTAGGACTTGAACCTTATTCTATGCTCTGAGCATAGGCAAGTCTGATCGATACTACAAATTTGCCGACCGTTTCCTAAATTTGATTGGTGGAAACTATTTTACATTTAAG
Source organism: Macrotrachela quadricornifera (assembly GCA_022393335.1). NCBI lineage: Eukaryota > Metazoa > Rotifera > Eurotatoria > Philodinida > Philodinidae > Macrotrachela > Macrotrachela quadricornifera. The sequence continues at coordinate 289,344 of JAJEKB010021268.1, read as the reverse complement.
AAGTGCAAAATGATTAGAATGGTAAGATTAGCTCTATAATCTATCCGCTGAGCCACTGAAATATTTGGCAAGTATTGATTTAATCTTTAGATATAAGGAAATTTATCTCAATTAGTGATTTTTTTCTAGAAAATCAAGAAAATAGACATGAAACAGTTCTACTGTTGTCAGGGCGTTGATAAACAATAAATAGCAACAAAAAACTGGTGGTTGTATACATCGATCATTGATATTCATTGTATTATTGATCCTCAGTAAGACAAAGGAAATCGTAGAGGTGTTCGTGCTCATGGGTCTTCTTGCTCGAGATATGATCAAAACTATATTCTAGAAATAAAGGTTCTATACGATTTTTTTCCTATTTTCCCCGCTGAAATAGTTCTGAGTTTGTTTTCACACAGCTAATTCTCTTAATCACTTGCTTTTCATAGAAATTTTGAACCAATGTCGCTCTCGATACACACCACAGCAAGTTATAGTTGTTTGAGACTTACTGACATACGGTATGAAAGGAAAGAAAAGAGAAAAGGTAAAAAAACAGCGCGATGAACAGTGGTATTTGCTTACCAGGTGGCGTATTATGATGTGTGAGAAATACATTTAATTACGATGAATTGACACTCGTTCAAACAGATTCATTTGAAGAAAGTCAGGACAATATACGACCAGAATCAATAGAAGAAACCGATGAAGATGAAGGACAGACAGATTGTACAACAGAAGAAGAACAAGAGCAACAATGAACACACAAATTCTCCCTTTCTTACATGCAACAAATATTAAATTATTATGATAAAGTCGATGAAAGCGAAAACATAGCTAGAAAGGTGTTAGCCATCGATTTCGTGATTATGTTGCTCGTAATGGATCGAAATGGCAAACGCTGGACAAAATCGATCCATATGTTTTTACGATATTTAGAGAAGCTCGTAGTCAATCATTAGGCGTTCATGATGCGGATCTTCGACGTTCGGGCTATAGTGAAGGCACAGGAACAATCAATGTTTGAGTTTGTTGCTTCAAATCACTGGGCTCATAACTTTAACTACAGACATTGTGTTGTTTCTCGAAAGATTTCTAAAGTTGTCAGCCAACAGTCAATAAGAAGTATCGATGAAAGTGATCAAATTAATCTAGTGAAAGAATTTTAAAGTAGTCGTAAGCTGACTTTCAAAGGAGAAAAGATCACTACTGGCTCCGTCAAACCAAAGTATGCAAATAGTCATTCTTATACTATACAGCTTCTGATAAATATATAAAAAAAAGTGATCAGTCCTCTATTCTTGTGTCTTCAGGAACCTAGTGGTCGAATAGGTCAAGGTAAATTTAGAGTAATTGAACTCTTTAAATATATTGAACTTTCTTAAACTTCACGTATACAGTTTCGAATATTTCAAGCTGATGATGTCGTCGTAACTTGTTCAAAATCTGGAAAATTAAAAAGTTCTCTTATGAATTATTGGATCATTGAAGTTCTCGCTTCTCATACATCTAAGAAATGCTTACTTCTTTCAGATTCATGGTCAGGACAAAATAATCGTCAAATTTATCGAAAAGTAAAAAGTTTGAAACGACTACAAATACTTGACAAAAAGATAGACAAGATACAATCAGTCGACATTTACGTCAACCGACCGATGAAAGGTCTTACTTGTCGTATATATGATCAAGTTGAGCTTAGTCAACTGAACATTCAAATGTTCAATCAAGCTGATATGCGAGTGGATATATAGATACACATTCTGGCAATTTCTCCAATGTTGTCGAAACATGTTTTTCTTTCAGCTTTACTCAATGTAAAGAACAGCGATGCTCAATTTCTAGTTTCATCTGTTGTTTATGGTATCGAAAAGTGTTGTGTTCTCATCACGTCTACATAAACTATCATTACCACTAAAGCTAGTTTTTTTCTACACACATATATGAAATACTACTTAGGTGTATCCAAAAGCAATCTCGTGATTATCTTATTTTCTTATAAAAGGATCAAAACAAAATTCTTTTTATATAGAATGATAGAGAAAATGAAGATCTATTTTTCTATGCTATTTGATCATTGTTCAACTGATATTATCATAATAAAATTTTGATGAGAACTGTTATTGTTGAAACTTAACTTTCGGATGGAGCAAATTAAACGGCTACCCTTTGTATTTCAATTCTCAATGACCTAATTGGAAAACAAAATATATATTACGAGGTGCAGCGCAGAAAGTTCTACAATTTACCTAAGATCGCTTATTTTATAGTTGTGCTTTTTTGTTTTCAAAATGAACAAAATTTAGAGCTAAAAGTTTTCGATCGGGCGAAAGCGATACTTTTTTTGTACAAGGTGACTTCATTTTTACTTTTTTCAGCTTTTTATCACCTGACATTTTTCATTTACAAAGAACAAAATATACCATAAGATACAGCATAAAAAGCTCAACAATCTACAAAGTAAAGCTTATTTTAATTATATCTTGTTCTGTTCAAAAAAACTCCAAATTCTATGCGACCGGTTTTTGTAACGACCAAAATTAGTCACACGTAGTTTTGCTTTTTTTGAAAACAAAAAGTATACAAGCAAAACAAATTTTAGTTTGTAGATTGTAACGTTTTTCACACTTCAACTTGTGGGATATTTTTTTTATAATAAAACCTATTTAGATATTAAAATATGAAATGCATAATGCGGTCATTAATGATGGGTGATATGTTTACTTTTTATAGTCGCTTGTATGTTTTTGGTTTTAGTCTTTTTTCAAATTTATCTAAAACTGTTCCTATGCGGAGTCATATATGGTTTTGTAAAGAATTTCAAGCTTCACCTTTTGCTAATAAAAGGAACTTTAATCACAGGGATAATATAGGTGAGAATCCTTAAAATACTGAAAAAGATCCATTCTTTCTGAGACACTCGTTAATTGAAGGTATGGGAGAACGTACTGTTGATACTTGAAGATCGGTGATAGTGGTTCAAGAGTCGCTGTTTATAGTTACATTATTTATCTTTCTTAAATTTTAGGTCTCATAAAAATCCTACCAGATGAATTAAAAGATACTAAATGAATTTCAAGAATAACAGAGCATATAATTATATTCTGTCTTTATCTTATAGTTAAGGCACTTGATTACGGTAAAGCACGACAATTAATTCTATCAATAGTTGAAGAACTTAATTTATCACGAGATGAAAAATTATTTGAAGAATAATTTCAAATAATACTATACGTTGTCAACAAGATAACATTGAGGATGAGCTGTTTCCATCAGGTTGAAAAAATCAATTATTACTAATTAGTACAGTAGGTCAATGTGACAATAATTTAAATGAATAATATTATAGAATATATATTTATTACTAACTAATTAATAATACATTAGTAGGGTTAAGAGATCGATTTCCATTAAAAAGTTTTTATATTGTATCAAGTATATCATCATTATGTCCTGATAGTCATACATTTCTACATTTTGATTCTTCAAAACAATTTGATACTCATTTAACTTTTGATCTTGGTGCATTATTTAATTCATTAGATGTTGCGAATCCCGATTGGAAAAAAGATCGTTACCTACTATAATTGATTTATATCAAGAATTATATACTTTTTCAGAAGCTTTTTCAACACTTGTTTCACTTATTGAAAACGCGATTACTAATCCGGTCTCTTCAACAACTTGTGAGCGAACTTTTTCGAAGATGAAACTTATCGAAATAATGAGAAATATCATGACTCATGATCGTCTAATGGTTTTATGTCATTAGCTATCGAACGTTATATTGATGTAAATTCTGAACAGCTTATTGATAAATTTTCTGATAATCATAAAAATGGTCGTATTATATTGAAACAAAAATTATCGTTTTTTTGTCTTTAACGTATTTTGTTCACATGAAGAAATTAATTTATTACTCCTCAAGACTACTAGGTGCAAAAATATAATTGTTGAACGTGATTCTGATATTATGTTTGAGAGTTGATATTCATCTATCTCTACAAATATAAATTAATAAGTGACAACAAATGGCTAGATATAGTCTGGTACTGAGCCCTACCGCCCACATATCCAAGTTTCTGTGCATTTTTAAACTTTTTGAAAGATTTTCACATTTCTAAATTTTTAATTTTTGCTACGACAAAGATTTTCGATATGCAGCTCTTACAGACAAGTCGTATTCAAAAATGAAAGATTTTCTCAAAAACACAGGAATAAGCAGGCATTTTTCGCTTCTGGAGAGTAAAAAACAGAAAAATTTAAACTATAGGGGGTAGATATCCCATTCCGATATATGCGCTACTAACACTTCTTATCTTCTGGACGATGCTCATTATGACGCAAACCGTCTACTGCAATGAAAGCGACCCCTTTATGTTTCACATTTTAATACTGTAGAGTTTACGATAAAATATTTCTTTGTTTTGTGAGTTTCTTTAATTTGAGATATATATTTTGTGAGGTTCGATAAGGAACAAATCTTCCATTGAATAGTCACATTCCGAGCCAAAATTCAATCGAAAATCCTTTTGCAATATAACTTCAAAAATCTTTACCAATGAATTCATTTGATTGATTGGCCTAGTGACTTACCAGACTTAATCATACTTTCATGCTCCACCGTCTGTTGCGTCGAATGGCGATAACAGCAGGTTTCAATCTCCTTTCATTCTCGAGTTATTGAGAAAAGAGTCACATACATGAACATCTTGGATGGAATTAGGTATACTTCAGTTCAGTTAACTGAGCACCCAGTTGAACTGGATATATATAATTGATCTATGATTTATTTAATCATTGTTAGTGACATTGGATGCGCAGGTTACAACTATTGAATTCATGCATTCTTCACATATTGATAAGAATTCTGAATTAGACGTCCTAAAAAAATCAACCTAAGCGGCAGTAACTACGATCCACAAATTGGCAATTATATGAAAATCCAGGAGAATCTAGAAAATGTAAAAAAATTTAGAAATTTTCTAAATTTCCTTGATTGCTATAAGAATATCGAGAGTGAGAATATAGTTATTAGATATTTCTATTCCTAGTGGATTGTCCATTAAACATATAGTGAATGGATTTCTGTGAGTATACATAAAATTTACGACTACATTCATTTCATCTTATCATCTACTCAACACATGAATATTAGCAGAATTACATATATCATAACAATATTGACAATTAAAAATTTATATTTTGTGCTTTATGTATATACTCAATAGCTATATTGATAATTTTGAAAATCAAACTAAAATTTTATTGTTTCTGTTCATTGAAGATCTTTCGAGTCTTATCTTCACGTGTAAATATAACGTTTTTATCTCATACACAATTTACACGCGCACATCTTTCATTAACCAAATATGTATTGTAATCGAAGGCTTCCTTACCTCTCAATATACTTTTCAGTCAACGACTAAACCACACGTGGACACTTACATAAATAAAGCAGTCAAGTGTGACGATTTTATCGCAATTATCTACCCTATTTAGATCAAGCAATTGGATAGTCGAACGACACAAAAATTTTTTTTTTGTAAATATTATCACTAAACATGATTATTATTTGACTTTATGTTCATAATATCCTAATCATTTTTACATAATGCTCCGATTTAAAATTAGAAATGACGCAGGGAAACGAACTTGTGGTATTGTGATTCTTATTACAATTATTATTGTATCTATAGTTCCGGCCTTAATCGTTGGTATTGTTGGTATTGTTAATAAGAAAAAACTAGATCATGAGAGACTTTTTTTTTCTGAAACAACATGTTTTATTCAAGACAAAAATGTTACTACAAGACCATGTCAATTATACTCTAGAAGACTATCTACATGTTATCTTGAGCAATTTAATGTAAATTACTTAATTTTTAATAATTCACAGTTGACAAGTACTATCATCAATCCTGTTGACAATTGGAAATCGTCATATTTAGTAAGTAATATTTGAAAGAACATATATATACTATACCAGAAATTTTTGATAGTTATATCAAAATGAATTGTATTTATAATTTACCACTATGTGTCCTCTATATTATATCGATATTTTAAGAAAGTATGGCAAATGAAAGTATAGTTTTATTTAATGAATAGAAAAGCAAAATTCTCTTGCTAAGATATTTCATAAAATTTTAAAAAATTCATTGATATGATTACTGTATTTTTTTAACAACTAAAGTCATATTTCTGTAAAAATAGATATGTATTTATTTGTTTAATGATATGTATTTTAAATATGTTTCTTTAGAAAGGCAATAAATATCCTTGCTTTTATGATCGAAGACAAGTAAACAAAGTTGTATGGTCTATTCCGACATCTCTTAAAAGTTTATTAATGGCTATTATTGGTTTCATCATAGGTGGTATTGCCATTTTATTCTGGATACCGGTTTTATCTTTGATTTGTTGTTGTCACATCATTGGAAAATCAAATTCACAATCTAATGAGACCGTTGAACTAAAATCTTCAACTGTTAAGTAATTTATTGACTAACGTTTTTTCTTTGCTTTTTTTT
>JAJEKB010021268.1:116677-182832 GCA_022393335.1 Macrotrachela quadricornifera | reverse complement strand
TTTCCTTTTTTTAAAGTTCTGACGTCTTACAGAAGCAAAAAAAGGAATCTAATTCCATCATCAATACCCTGGTGCATTCTTTACATTATAATCTAGCAAACATTAACATCGGAATTTTTATCTCTTTTATTCAAAGTATATATATATATCAGAATATAGTATGAATAGTATAAAAATAAGATAAAATTTTTTTATTTATTCATTTAGTCTCTTTATTGTCTGCGTCGTATTAAAAAATAAATTGAAATGTACTTGTGGTATGTATACAAGGGTATATTTTCGTGACTAAAATAAACGGAGCATATCTAATTTTTTCAATTTATTCTTCATACTATCATCATTTGATATTATATTAAATTGTACATATGCTTTTAATCATTCAAACTATTGTTTAAGAAAAGTAAAAATTTATACCATATTTTTATTTGTTGTTGTAGTTGTTTTGTTTAAAATCTTGGATGATAGTTTCATATGTTTTTAGTAATACAATCAATTCTCATACGACATAATAACACATGCAGTAAAATGATAGATAATAATCGTATATGCATATGTAGGTTAACAAAAATCTTCTAAATATCTTTAAAAATAAGCAAAGGCTATTGAATAAAGATTACAGTAATATTTCTAAACTAGAACAATCCTTCTGCAGTATATTCTGTACCATTTCTTGCGAGTATGATTTAAGAAATTTATATTCATCCAATTATCCTTAAAAGAACCGTTATTGATAGCGAGAACTATATAATGGATAACATTTGCATATTATATTGCAACTTGCCCTGAAAGTTAGTGTGTGATACGACATTTGAATCACAAATGTTTTCATTTCCAATCGATTACTCTATTTTAACAACGAACTAAAATATGAAATAAGTTTAAAATATTCTTAATAAATTGTGTTTTGTAAACCTAAAAATCGTAACAGTAGACTGAGTGATAAAAGGCGTAAATGTAGTATAAATTTGGTATTAAATAATAATAGTATGAAGAACACATGTGTGTCGCTAATCTTGATCAGAAGGATATATAAACAAATATTTCTCTTTTAGATAGTTTCTGAAACATGTAAAAAGTTTAAAAACATTAAGAAGTGTCAGGCTTAATCACTAATATATTACATCCTTTGTTTCTATAACCTGACAAAACTAGAAGCAATTTATTTATATTCCTCAGAGAAAGAACTAAAAGGCAATGAACACAATAAGTTGATAACAGAGAATTATACATTGAAAATGTATGAATAGAATATAAACTTTACAGATAATAGAACATGTAAAAGCATAGATATTTAATAATACAATGCAGTTGAATCATCCTCAGAAAAAAAAGCAGTCAAAAAACTTAATACAAGTATATCTTAATTAAAATTTTTATTTATTCATCTTTGATATCTGATGCTTTTTTTTTGTTCAGATTAAATATTCACATAATTATTGATATAAATAAGTAATCATCTGAAAAATTATGTTAATTATAATGAAATAATTAAATCATTTATTCGACTTAACCGATATTTAATTTATCACTTGCTATGGCACGTTTGAAACGTCTTAATTCGCCAATACTAAAATCTATCAAAATTCGTCTTATTATAATTGTATTCGTTCTTTTTCTTATATTTGATTTTTTTTTTGATTCAAATTTTAATGAAATACGAAAAGAATTAAATTTTACAATTCCATTAGGTATAAAACCAAAAAAAAATGCATCTATTATCAAACAAGAAACTATACATTCATTTTCTATTGAACATAATTCAACACATGTTTGGTCAATGCGTCTTGCCGATGAAAATCATTTTCGTCTAGCAAGTCTTTTACCATGTCGTATTGTTGAATATTCGGGTGTATCAAAAATTGATAAAATGAATACATGTGATCATTCATCAACGAATGAATATTCAATAGATAATACATTAGAAGCACAAAAATGGCTTTATAAACATCAACATCCAATGGATTGTACAAATAAACGTTTTGCTATAATTCATAATTTTGCTTGGTCTGGTTTTGGATCAACTATTCATCAAATTGTCTGGGCATTTGGTATGGCAATAGCAGAGAATAGAATTGCTGTATACAAAACACCAGAATATTGGGTAAGATAAATCATTACTATAAAAATAAAATTTAAATCATTTCTTAATAATTCATTTTATTTTAGCTTTATGGAAATTGTGATTTAGGCACTCCTGATTGTTTATTTCTTCCAATAAGTAATTGTTCAATTCCATCTAATGTCGATGGTCGAAAGACAATTTATATTGATGCTAATTTTGGTTATTGGACTAATCCAATACATCCACCTATATTTCAAAATCGAACTTTTAATTGGTATCGTGCACAATTAGTATTTTATATAATGAGATATAAACCTGAAACATTAGCTTATGTACAAAATATTATTAATCAATATTTTAAACCATCTTCAGTTGATTTTCATCATCCATATATTGCTGTATATGTACGTCGATCAGATAAAGTTCAAACTAAAGAAATGTCTCAAGCTTATACACTTAAGCAATATTTTGATTTGTTTGATACTGATGCTCGACGAGCAAATATAACAAATGTTTATATTAATTCTGAAGATGAAAAAGTATTTAATGAATTTAATGAATTAAATAAAGAAAAACAAGGTTATTATAATTTATTACATATTGAAGTAACAAGAAACATTGTATTTTCATCATTAATTCGAATGTCATATCAACAACGTGAAAAAATTATACTAGAATTTCTTACTGATTTATTTATTGAAGCTAATGCAGATTTACATGTTGGAACATTGACATCAAATTGGTGTCGATTAGTTGATGAAATGAGACTTGTACTTGGAAAAACAATACCTTTTTATACACCTGAAAAACAATTTTTGATGGTTTAAATAAAAAGACAAAAGTGATAAAGAAGTTTTTTGAAAAATATAATAGTATTAAATTCTGAAACATATCAAATAGATATTATTTATAAGATATGAATTCATCTAAGATTGAATATACATATATATCCTTATTCCAATATAAAGATTTGTTACATCTTCTTTTAAATTATAATAAAATTGGAAATAATATAAACATCACTAAATAAGCTATAGATGATATAGGTAATGTACATTTATATTCAAAGAAAAATATTCTTCGATATGATTATATATTTTGTTTATCAAGAAAGTTGTAGAACATCGAAAATGTTGAGTATTATTTGAGATTGCTAGAAATTCTTCATCACCGTATGATCCATCAGTTTATATTTATAAATTAAAGAAATAGTATACAAGGATGAGAATAGAATATAAACATAAATATTCAAAGAAATTTTGCAAGAATAATGTAAGAGAATGAATAGACAATATGTCTACATCATAAGTTATCTTTAATACAGAATAGAAAGTTTTTGATACTATTTAGTTCGGTTTTTTTTTCTTCGATACTTCATTGTGTTCTATAATTATTCGATCTTTTAAAGATATAAATAAAATTGAAAAGATGATTTCTTTTATTTTAGATTATTATTGTATTTTATAATATCCATTATACATATATTTAAATAATATTTCAGATAGTAGTGCCTTCATTGTTGTTTGAAACTTTTATTTTTTTCTCAGTATCGTTATTATCAGAGATATAATAATTATAATCAGTATCACATAGATGTAAAGGCCTATCTTCTTTCATTTCGTTTCATTTGATACAGTAATCAACAGCATATTGAGTAAAGCTAGAAACACTTCAACTTTTTTAAACCTTTTCACATGAATTCCGTGTGCACAACCTAAGGAATGGTGCTGGCTAACAAAGTTGATACATACAATGTATCTATTCGATGTAGAATCGGGCAAATATCTATATTTATCTATTGATGTTCGTCAATATCGCGTACGCAATCGAGAAAAAAATCAGGACAAATAAGTGCAAAATTACTAGATATAGACAGGGGACTATAATTTGAGTACGTTTCGTTCCAAAAAACTTAAAAAAAGATGGAAATATTTTTTGATCTGTATATATAACATTATATACAGTAGACAAAAGATTTCGAACTACAGTTATACTTGGAATTTATATTTATCACATACGACTAAATTATAGCTATTATATTGCTTTTATAAAAACCTACTGCCTTTATCCATTATAACAGTTTAAATATGAAATGTTTCATGTGCACTTATTAAACTTATCACTCTTATGATGCCTCTATAGACTCAGTAGAAAATATTAAGTGCAATATAAATACGTAGCTTTTAAATCTATCTTTAAAAATATGTTATACAAATTGCAGCTTAATAATCAGTATAAGAGAAAATTTATCCACATTAGAAAAAATATTTTATATTGTAATTCTAAACAAATGCTTAATTGTCTATAGCAATTAATAATTATTCACGAATAAATTGAATATCAAAACCAAATTCACATAATTTTTTATACAATAAACTTCCATATCCTCGTTGAATTTGTTCACATTGATGTATAATAATTTCTTCATTTTCATTCCATTGTTCTGTATTAACATGGTATAGAGCAAGTAATAATACTGCTACACCAGCACGTATATCATGAGCAAATAAATTTTTACATTTTTTTTTATTATATTTAATTCTATTATATATTATTTTATTATTATTTGTAATCGTATAATAACCAAGTTTACTAAATTCTTTACATTGTGTATTACGTATATCATAAATACGATCAATAAGTTCAAATGAAATATTTCGAGCTATAAATAAAGCAGTTAATATAGGTGAAATATCTGTTGGTAAACCATTTGGATAAATATCACATATTATTTTATGTTTATTATATTGATTATTCATAAAACTTGTTGTTCCATCAATTAAAGCAATATTATTATTTTTATTATCATCGATAATAATTGACATAATTGATTTTAAATATTCTGTTATACATTGATCATATTCAAAATTATTAATTATAAGTTTAAATTGAAATATTCCAGCAAGTGAACAAATAGTAAATAAATAATTTTGATCAATTGGTATATGTTCAATTATAAGAGGATGATTTGTATATTGATTTATTTTTTGAAAAATAATTATACGTTCTATATTATTTACAATGATTGGACGATATTGTGTTGCAAGTGTAATTATTGTTTGTACAGATATTTCAAATGCTACATAAGTTAATTTACATTGAATATGAGTTGGAAGTGCACAACAACTAAGAATAGCATGTATAGTTACACCAACACTTGATATCCCATTTTTATTTCGACAATCAAATATAAATTCTTCATTACTATTATTCCAATTTTTTTTTAAATAAAATGTTTTATCATCATCACTATAACCACCCAGTGCATTCAATAAATTAATATGAAGATCAATTGGTCGTTTTGTAAATTGACAACCACCAAGTTCATTACAACAGACAATACCATATGTTAATAAAATATTTCCAGCTATATCAATACTAGCTCGACTAAATGATGCTGATGTTAAATCTGTTAATTTATAATCATTTGGTATAATTGTTAATGATTTTTGATTATAAAAATGAAGATTTGCAATATTATATTTCTCAATCCATTGTAATATATTTAATACATCTTGACAAATATCATTCGAAAAACCATCTTGAAAATAAACAATTCGTCGTAATCCAATTGCTGCAAAAAGTATATGAACACTAACATTTTTATCTGATGGAATATATATTGTTTTTTTAATATTTTCATTTTTCCATAAATGACTTTTTTTTATAATTATTTTTGATGATTTTATATTCTATAATAGAAGAAAGAAAAACAAAATTTGAAAATTTTTTTAATTAATTAGATAATAACATATACTTGTATTGGATTAAATATTCGAATAACATTAACTTCTGGTTCTAATCGTATAGAAAAACGTTTTTCTACACTTGTACGAATTTCTTTTGCTAATGTCCATAAATCATAACCATTTTTTGAACCATTATTAACTAATATATTAGCATGTAAATGCCATGTACCAGCTGTACCTAAATATTTCCCTTTCCAATTACATTGCTCAATAAGCCAACCAGCTAAAAGTTTTATTTTATTATTTTTTAATAAATAATGAGGAATATCATTTTGTTCTTGTTCTTTTATTTTTTCATATTGATCAATTGTTATTATTGGATTTATAAAAAAACTTCCAGCATTACCAATATCTAACCATGGATCAGGTAATTTTATTGATCGACGATTTAATATTTCATTTACAATATTTATACTTTCTAATTTATCATTCTCGAATGATAATTTTGATAATTCAAAAGTTACATATGTTATTATATATCGCATATTATAATTATTATTCTTTTTGAATATACTTGTACGATAAGCAAAATGACATGCATCTTTATTAAATATAATAAAACATTTCTTTTGAATATCAAATACTTGACATTCGACAAAAAAATCACTTAATTCTACACCATATGCACCAATATTTTGAATAGGTGCAGCACCAACAGTACCTGGTATACCTGATAGATATTCAAGACCATTATATTGATGTTTTATTGTATAATTTATTAAATCCATCCATTTTTCTCCAGCACCTACTTTCAATATTATCTTATTATTATTTTCTTCAGTTTTAATAATAGTAAAACCTTTAATACACATATGAATAATAAGTCCATCAAAATATTCATCAACAAAAAGTAAATTACTTCCACTACCTAATACAAATTTTTGATCAATATTTAATAAATATTGATCATTAAAAATTTCATGTAAATCTTGTTCATTTTTAATTGTAATAAAATAACGTGCAATAATTTCAAGATGATATGTATTTAATTGTTGAAGAGATACATTTTTTTCAACATGTATTTTCATATTTTATTTTTCCTCTTAGTTATTTGAAATATTTCATGTGATTAACATAATATAAATAGATTATTCAAAATATTTTTTACGGTTCGATGCTTTTATAATAATACGAAATTTGGTAAGAATACTTAATCGATTAGTCGAATAATTACACATCTATGAAAGTTATTTTTAATCATTATTCATTAAATAAATGTAATATTAACATATATATGAATAATAGAGCAATAAAAATAAAATCGAAATATTTACACTTTCAAAATTTATTATGAATATTTGTAAGAATTTTAATAAATACAATATCTTACCTTTCCATGTTATTAACTCACATTGATTACAATATACTTTCATATACATTATTAACTAATAAAAATATATCAGTTAGACAATAAAATGTATTGCAAAAAAAAATTGAAATCATCTAGACAACATATATAATCAAGGTTTTGTTTTTTTCTTTGTTTCCAAGTATATATGATGATGCAATATGCATCGATTATTGGTATATTTCGTATCTGAGTCAATGACAATAAAAATGTACTTTAAGATTAGATTATCCTTTCTGTCATTGAGTAAAATAATATTTATCTGTATTAAATATACATTTATAATATAATTATTTTATTTTATTTTTTTGTCGAGAATTGTTATAATAAATTTAAATACGATTTGATTTATTCAATAAATTGAAGTAAAATAAAAATAACAAAAAATAAAAATAAAAATCATTGTCTATCTTCTGGTGATATTTTTGTTCCACCATGCATTCGTCGATTTAGTTTTCCAATAGGAGATCTATCATTAATACGAACAGGAGATTTATTATTAACTCGAATAGGAGATACATTATTCATTCTAACAGGAGATTTATTTTCCATTTGAACAGGTGATTTATTATTATTATTATTTTGAAGTTTTACCATTTTTGATATTGCTTCTGAAGCAATAAGAGCATCTTTAAAATTGTCTTGATTTGTTTTACTTGCCCATCGTTCACGTTGATCAATATATCGTTCATGATCAATTTTATTTTGAATATTTTTTGGTACATCTGGTACAAGCCATTGCATTAAGTATATAATAAAAAAAACTATATGTTCAAAAACAATGACAAATGCTAAACGAGCAGCCAATACATTCCAATAAGTTATGGTACGAGAATAAGATGCATTTATTTCACGAAAATCACGATAACTAAAATAATAAATAATTATAGTATCATCTCTCTATAGTGGAAGGCGAAGAGATCGTTTCAGAATGTCTACTTCCAATAGGTTATTAAGATGCAATACTATAATGATCTCATACTAATAAAATTAAAGATCACATATATGAAGAACTTTAACTGGATAAAAAAAAGTGTAGTGAACTTAAACAAGTATCCACTTGAGAGAGATTATTTACTATAGACGAGATCAGAAAAAAGTATCCGTATTCAAGAGATTCATTTCTAGCAAAAACAGCTCGGATAGATCGGAATATGTTCACTTAGGAAGGTTTTATTGTATTAAAAATCACTTTATATTACCGGCAATATGTTAAACCAGGTGGTACACCATCAGATATCATTGTACCTGTAAGATTATAATCTGATATAGGAAAATAAGTAAGTGTCCAATTAACATAACCATCAAGACTTGTTCCTGTTGATTGTAAAACACGATAAGTCATTTTTGGAATAAATTCAGATGTCCATGCAATTACTATTGCCTAAATAAAAATAAAAAATAATTTGTTATTAATCTTAAATAAATTTTTACATTAGTTAATACAGCAATATATGATACAGCTGATATAATATCACTCCATATACCAATATCAGATGCTTTAAATGGTATAGGTCGTTTATATTTAGATAAAAATTTCCATGCATCTAAACGTAATTCAATTAAATTATTAATTAATGCAAATAATGGTGCTAATCTAAATAAATTTAAAATTTATAGAATAAAAAAATAATAATAATAATAAATATAACTTACGGAAATGCAACAACAAATAGTGTAACAAAACCAAATTGAATAACTAATTAAATAAAATATTCTAATTAATATTTAATTTTTAAATCATTAAAATAATTTCTTACCTAATTCAAGATATTCATCAATTAATGTGTCAGAAGTAAAATCATATAAATCATTATCTTTTTCCCATTGTTCTTCTTTATGTTGTTTACCACGTTTTAAACATGAACGTTTACATGTACCACCCATTGCATATAAAAATTCTAATAGATTATTTACAATTTGCTTACCAGTCATAACTATATAGAAAAATTTTCATATTTTTATTTATTTATTTTTTTTTTAATATTCGTACTGATTATAAATTGAATAGCAAGTTCAACAAAACAACCAGCTGGATCGCACTAAATAATAAAGATTTTCTTTTATTTTAATTTAATGAAATAAAAAAAAGGAAAAAGATTTGTTAACTTGTTCTGTAAAATCTTTGGTACTTGATGAACCATATGTTGATGGATATTCAATAAATCTGTAAATTAAATATTTAAAATAAAATTTTATATATAATTTTATTTTTCTTACCGTCCTTTAAAAAAAGCAATATAAAATAATGATGAATAAAAATTAACAAATTGAAAAAGATAAATTTTTATTGTTAATGAATCATCATATTTTGATTGATATTTATGAAGTTCTATTAAATAAACAAAGATAATTCAATTTAAGGGTAGATAGTCCTTCTTTTAAAATTTTTTTTTTCTGTGCTCTAGAGATAGACTAGATATTGTCATTTCGATATCGGAGATGGACAACCCTGAGTCTGATTTCAAAACAGTATCTCTTTCTTTAGTTTTTTTTTCTAATAGATTTTCAAGTAATGATAAATATAAAAGTCGAATACCCAACAAACTGAGCTATGCATCATTTTCTGCTTTTTTAAAAAATAAAAACCCTATCATCAGAGGCATCTTTTGAGAAAAGAAGGGAGAAACTAAGAGAAAACAGTAGGAAAATATTTAGCAGAAAGAAAGAGATAGACATATAAACAAAAGAATACAACGAATACATATGAAAAATACTCTTCACATAACCGTTACCTCACTCTCAATGAAAAAAGAACGAGAAAAACTGTGAGCCGCCAAACAGGACCGATCAGCCGGGAATTTTTTATTCCTACCTTACGGAAAGCCATTTATTTCAAAAATTGTTCTTTAGAATAGATGATCATCATGTTAGACTATTCATGGAATCATTAGAAAACGATCTTTCAATATTTCTCAAAATCAGATTTTTAGACATAGTGCGCATTTGTGTCATATGTAACTTTTCTCTAACTTAGTTTGATGTGACTGAAATTTTTAGCACAAATACTATATGTCTGATCATTTTTCTTACCAAGATCAGTTAAATTTCTTGCAATCCAATAATATAATAGCGATAATAAAAGTGAACAAATAAGATTCATAATAGCACTAGTTATTGTTATTATAATTGATGAATATGCTTTTACTGTTGTCTGTTTCAATATATAATCCATTTGAACACGATAAACAATTGTAGCAAATAAAGTTGCACATACAATTGCTATCTAAATAATTATTTAAATAAAATTTTTGCAAAAAAATATTATTAAATTTTTAATTACTGTTAGTAAAACAACCGCAATAGCTATTAAGAAAAATGGGACACGTTTTTGAGTAGGTATAAATGGTTCGTTTATCTAAATAAATCTATATATTTTAATTAAGATATACAAAAAAAAAAGAAACCCCAGTAACAGGATTGGTACGTTTTTCACCATATCTCTTTGCTTTATTTTCAAAAGCTGGTCGTATAGGTTCAAGATGTGCTTCAAAATCAATTGAATCCTTATTAATAATTTAAAAATTATATTTTTATTTCTAATAAATCAATTATATACCCAATCATATTGTAAAACTGCTTGACGACGTTTCCAAAATTCAATAAACCATCTTATTTTAATAAATATATGGAAAAGAAATTATTTATCGAAAATTTTTATTTTTTATACCTTGCCCATAAAGACATAAATATACCAAAAACAACTGTTCCTACATTATCAAATACATATGAAACCTAAAATAATACAAAAAATTTATTATCTAAAGAAATTTTTTTTTTTCTAAAATACTTTTGAATAAACACAACTATCACTTAATACCCAAAATGGACATGTTTTATCACATGTTGGACACATATATGTCTTTTGTCCATAATCTCCACAAATATCAGATCTAAAATTAATATCAAATTTTTCTTTTCTTTTTTTTTCTTATTGATATTCAATAAATTTATACGTTGGTTGATCAGTATAAACACTAGCTGCACCATAAATAAATATAATTAATCCAACAAATGCAGCTGGTATAAGCATTTGATTATAAAAACCAGATAATGCAAAATAAAATGCTACTTTTTCTCCCATATATGAACGAATTAATGACAATGGTTGAAATTTTAAACATTGACGCATTGTTGCCCAATATTTTTGTAATTTCTAAAATTTAAATTAAAATTTTTTTTATTAAAATCACTTAAAACATACTTCTCGATCATTTAAATCTTCATCATTAATATTTGTTAGATCATCTCGTAAAGGCTTTAATATATTAAGAAAAAAAATATTAAAATATATAACGAAAAAAGAAAAAAATATCTAAAATATTACTTCATGTAAAGGAAAATAATTTTCATATGCTTTTTTTGTTACTAATCGATCAATTCCTAAAATATTATATACAATAGATAAAATCTTTTCTATTTACATTAAATCGAATAAATAGTTAATTAGAGAATCTTATATAAAATAAGAATAAAAATTAAAATCATACCAGGTCGTTTAGAACCATTTCGTAATCCCATAACTGTATTCATAACTAAAATAATAAATAAAATAAATTAGATACGAATTTTCTTTTCAATTTCAATTACCTGGTCGTCTAGCTACTGGCATTTGTTGATTTTCATCAAGATCATCATCAAAATGAGCTCTTGTTAATAATTCATATGTTAATAAACTTCGTTCACTTGGTGTAAAATATGATTCTCTTGAACCATGTAATGTATCAAATAAACCTTTAAATTTATCGATATTTGATGAATATATTGCTGTATAATAATCAATATCATCGTCTGCTAATGATGAATGTAGACGAAATGGTTTTTTACATCGTTCTGTAAAATGATGCCAACATGATTTAACAGCTTCTACAGTACTATCTTCAATTTCGTCTATTCTCTATAAAAATTAAAATATTACAAATAAATGAATATTTATTTTATGTTGTTTTTTTTTTACTTCAATTGGTAATCTCATTCGCATATTTTCAGCAGTTAATAAAAGAATTTCAAATGGTGTATGAACTTTAATATATCCAATTCGATTTGAAGGTGATTCCTATTCCATAAATATTTGACAAATTACATTATTTAATATATTTTATTTATACATACAACATGCTGAAGAATAAGACGTTGTTTATTAATAAGATAATCTTCAAATCTTTTTCTTCGTTCAGATGGTCCCATAGATAATCTATCATTATTATCGTATCTATTATCAATATTATCTTTTTCATCACTACGAATATATACAAGAATACAATCAACTGGTAAAGAATCAGTAACAGGATTTGACGAAGTTAAAATAGACATTCGTCGTTCACGTCTATTTATGGAAGCAGAGTTTCCATTCATATTTCGAAAAGGATTAACTGACATCTATAGAAAATGAAAAAACATTTCAAATACTAGTTTTTTTAAAATTTATATAAATATCATCCTCTGCAGCTTTCAGTATCTGTAAAAGCAACTTCAGATTATTCCTTCGAATATATAGTCAAGTTATTAAAAATACTAAATTTTAACATGATACTTTTTCATTCTTTCAAAATTATTCAACCATTTATTCTATGATGAAATTCTATTCATCAAGCATCATTAGAGAGAATATATTGTAATTTATAATGTGGATACAAAAGATAGTATCTTTTGAGGTACAATGAAAAATTTGTGTTGCATAAGGCAACAAAAATAGCCTTAAATAGAACGTAGACATTGATCTATTGAATAATTTTAACAGACACTGTACATTTGACTTACAATACATCATAATTCAAGTTAACATATCCATATTTAATAAGTACTCACGAATAATGAAAGAATAAAATAATACAATCTTAATTCAAATGTAATAAAAACTCACTTTATCGAAAATGTATAAATTTTTAATCTACACCAAAATGTCTTTCTATTTGACATCCTATGTTTGAATTCAAAAAGAAAAAAACTTTTATTTCGTTCTTTCTATCGAAAAATGGAAAAAAGAAAAATTTTTTTTTTTTTTTTTATTCAACCTATTCTTCATCATTAGTAACAAACAAACTACGCGTGACATGAAGCAGTAAATTTATACATTCCATGAATAGTCATCAGCTGAAACTTTTTAAATGCCATCGAATTGTTTATGTCAACGATCACTCTTAACAACAAATAACAATAACAAACCCTATCACAATTCTATGCATTGAAATTTTGTCCTCAGAACATTTACATTTATTCAATTAATGATAAAAAAAAGAATGTTTTTTTATTTTTTAATATATCATATATACGTTATATTTCATCCTTCAATAATAATATTTATTGAAACAAAAATCAAAAGCAAAAAAAATGCTTCGTTCTTCTTTTATATTTATTTATAACGATTATCAAGTTTATCATCATAATAATTATAATAAAAGTTAAAAAAATATAGAAATATAATAAATAGGAAGTTATTTGCATGTACGAAACTAAAAATCAATTATTCGGATCAAAAAACAGAGAGGAAAATAAATCGAGTAATCTATTTGATTTCCTTTATTTAAAAATAGTTTTGTTATTGACAAGAAATCAATTTCCTCTTTAAACTTACATATGTTTTTCTCTTATTACACTTAACTATTTATATAATTTTTATTATTTTCTGTACAATTATATATATATATAGATAGATTAACTAAAATATTCTTTAAAAAATTTCAATTAAGATTATATTTATTCTATTAAAAACATTCGGAAAAGAAATTTATTTACATGATCTTTTTTTTTATTTAAGAACAAACATTTCCATAGATATACAATTTCTTTTATTAAGAAAACTTTTGTTCTATATTATTTTCACAATCTAAAATAAAATTTTCCACTCATTTTTCTTTTTATTATTTTCATCATTTTTTTTTTCTAATTATTAACCATAGTAAACATCGTAGAATTTAATTAAGAATACAAAAAAATAGCTGTAATATCTTAGCAATTCTCATAATTAGGTACTTTTTATAGCAGGTAAACAGTTAGTAGTATTATCCTTTTTTTTTTCTTCGTTTTTTTTTTCTTTTACCGACATTGATGTAAGTAAATGATGGAATAAGAATAGTCCGAACCATTCTATTAAGTTTTAATTTTCCATTTCATCTCCTTTTCTTGTAAGTTTATGTTTATTCGTCCTTGTATATGTGTGCTTCTTATACGCTCAAAAGAGTCTTCTAGAATAACAACTTCATTGAGGAAAAAACACCTTTTGTCAAAGACTAATATCGATATGAAACTATATTTTTACACTGACAGATGGATGAATGAGAAAAATAATTTTTGAGATGAAAAGAAGTAAGTAAAATGCAGCCATAATAACGAAGACAAATTATTATTAGTAGTTATTATTTGCGTGCGTAAAAACACAATTCTTGTATTTAGGAATATAGAGAAGTAACAATATATGATAATGAAAAAGCTAGTAGTAACTGACTGTGTATATAATAAATACAACTGTTCTGATTATCGTTTTTTTTTTCCCTATTGCCTCAACCTACACATTCATTTCCATTTTATGTTGTGTTATTGATGAGTCGAGCTAGAAAAAAAAGAAGGTTTAATGTCGTCTTTAGACAAATGAGTTTAAACAAAAAAAAAGGTAGAACTAGAAAAATAATTATTTATATACTTGTTTTTTCTTTTTCTCTTTTTCTTTTCATCATTTTTAATATATCATGATAATATTTCTTTTCATTTAATTTTAATCAAACATTCATCATAGCAAATGTGATCTCATAACTTTTTTTCTTTTTTCTTCATTCTTTTAGAACGTTCTATATAATTTATTTTCTCGTCGAATAATAAAAAAAATAGAACCCCTCTCTCTCTCTCGAGAGTATAAGACAAGTGTGCCAATGTCGTTATCATTGAATTTTTAATTAGTCGATACAATACGAATAATATATACTATTTTCGATGGCTTCAACTACTGACAATCCACGTTTACCATTAACATCTAACACTACACCTGTTATTAAATATATGGAAACTCGTAATCAAACACAAATACCATTAACTAATATTAATATTCCACCACCAATATCATCATCTACTACAAATCAATTAAAAAGTCAAAATAGTTTAACAGTAAATGAATATGAACTTCGTCGAATGCCAACACGACAACGACGAGTTGTTAAAAAAACTTTAATGGCTAATGTTGGATATCGTTTAGGAAAACGAAAAAATTTACATATTAGACGGTTAGAAATAAAACAATAATTATATGATTTTTATTTTAATTTATTTTTTTAGTCGGTTTATTGGTGATTTAATGTGTTTTCTTGGTATATTAGGTATTATATTTATGGTAATTGAAAATGAATTAACATTTAATCGTATTGATCATAAAGATACAACATTTAGTTTATTTTTAAAAGCAACAATAACATTTTCAACAATAATACTTGTTGGTCTTGTTTTTTATTATCATCGTATTGATTTAAGTCTTTATTGTGTTGATAATTCAGTTGATGATTGGCGTATTGCATTAACACGAAAAAAAATCTTTTTAATTATATTAGAAGCATTTATTTGTATGGTACATCCAATTCCAGGTCATTTTCTTGTTGAATGGAGTTCACAATATGTTAAAAAAGTTGAAAATAATCTTAATTTTATTAGTCCATATCGATCTAATCAAAATATAATAACATTAAATACTACTACAATATCAACAACAATTTTACCAATAACTAATGCAACTGATCTAGCACAATCTTATGTACCAATTGATGTTATACTTAGTTTACCAAGTAAGTGTATTTTTAATATAAAATATTTTTTTAATTTGTTTTTTGTTTTTTAATAGTGTTTTTTCGATTATATCTCGTTTGTCGTTTGATAATTCTTCGTTCTTATTTGGTTCGTGATGCATCATCACAATCACTTGGCTATCTTAATCGAGTTTCATTTACTTTTCCTTTTGTTATTAAAGCTTATATTCAACAACAACCAGCATTATGTTTAACAACATTCTGTATTAGTGCATTTTTTATTGCAAGTTGGGCTATGCATGCATGTGATTATAATGAAAAAACTGGACATATGTCAATGGTTGATTCAACATGGTTATTTGTTATTTCATTCACAACAATTGGTAATTAATATTTAGTTATTTTTTTTTTTGTTGATTATCGATATTTTTTTTTATTCTCTAGGTTATGGAGATATTGTACCATCGACATATTGTGGACGAGGTAAAATATAGAAATTCATTTTTTATTCGAAGAATATTAATTATTTATATATTTCTTATTAATATTTTGAAAATAATCTAGTTTTTTTATTTTGTGTGCATTATTATTTTTTTTTCTTTGTTAAGGTATTGCTGCTATAACAGGTATAATAGGTGTATTTGCAACTGCTTTACTTGTTGCTGTTATATCACAAAAACTTGAATTAACAAGATCAGAAAAATATGTACATAATTTTGTTGCAAATATTGAATTAGCTAAAGCTCATAGAAATCAATCAGCAAATATTGTTAAATATGGTTGGCAAGTTTGGTATTTAAAACAAAAAGGTAAACATATGTTTATTCAATATATTCAAGCTCAACGTAAATTATTAACATCAATACATTATGTTAGAAAAATAAAACAACAACAACGTAAATTAACAGATAATTGTGTTACATTACTTGAATTATATAATGTACAACGTAGTACAAGTATGTCAATAGATGAAACAACACAAAAAGTTAGTTTAATGGAACAAAAAGTTGATAAAATGGAAGATAAACTTATTGAAATAAATCAAGGAATGACTACTTTACAAGATAAAATTAATTTATTATTAGATAGAATTCAAACAAGATAAATATATATGTAGTATTCTTTCTTTCTTTCTTTCTTTTTTTTTTTTTCATCAATAAAATAATATATAGATCAAACGTATATATATATATATAATAATTCATCTATGCATTTGAAATATATAAACGATGGATAATATTTAACATATTATATTCAATTAGTAGAAAGTTATTTCAGGAAAAAGTTCCAAATTTTTTTGTTATATATCAATCTAACAAAATCATTCATTCATTATAATTATTCAACCATTCGTTATTACTTTGACACTTAATACTTAAAAAGTATTTCATAAATTCTAAATACAAATAAAAATTAGTTTATATATAAGCGAGAAAATGATTACTATAAGAGATAATACATTTCATATAAAACAATATGTAATTATCATGATTAAGAGTTCCTATTGATTTAATCATTTATTATATAAACATAGTTAAACCTAGAACAAGTCTCATACTTTGCTGTTACCTATTCATTTTTTTTTATCAAAGTTCAAAATTTATAAAATGTTCTTTATTATTTATCCTTTTTTCTTATTGGTTTCTATATTTAAGACAAATGACTTACAATTGAGAATGGTTTTTTTTTCTTCTTTTATTGATCAAAGATATTATTACAATAGGTGGGAAAGTGGGATATTTTTGTATTATATTGACTAGTAATACAAATACAAAAACAAAACAAACGTTTCCTTATATTCGCAAGGTATATAAAAGCATTGAAGCAAAACAAATAGGTAAAGAAAAAAAGATAATATTTATTCAAATATTTATTTTAGATATGTCAGCATCGAGTGTACCAGATTTTTATGATCCTACACGTACAGCACTTATTCTTGTTGATCCATTGAATGATTTTCTTGGTGATGAAGGAAAATTAACACAAGCATTAAAAGAAGTTGGAGATAAAGTTAATGTTCTTCCTAATCTTCGTTTAGCTTTAAATTCCGCTCGTAAAGCAGGTTTAAAAATTTTCTATGGTAATCATCATCGTTATGAAGATGGATATCATAATGGATGGCGTTTTTTAAATCCAAGTCATATTGGTTCTGAAGCTAAACAATTATTTGCACGTGGACAATATGGTGGTGATTATCATCCAGATTTAAAACCACAAAAAGGTGAAACAATTGTTAGTGAACATTGGACATCGAGTGCATTTGCTAATACTGATCTTGATATGCAATTAAAAGTACAATGTGTCGATCATATTATTCTTGCAGGACTTATTGCTAATACTTGTTTAGAATCTACAGGTCGATATGGTGTTGAATTGGGTTATCATGTTACTTTTCTTAAAGATGCAACATCAGCATTTAGTGACGAGGCTTATCAAGCTGCTGTTGATATTAATTGGCCTACTTTTGCTCATGCAATTTTAACAACAAAAGAATTTGTTCAAAAACTTAAAATTGATTAGAAAAAAAAGTCTTCATTTTTATTTAAATATGTTCGTAGAACTAGTAAAATTCTTTTTTTTTTCTTATCTTCATTAAATATACAACCATTTTCTAAAATTTATTTTAAATTATAAAAACACTGATAAATAGTTGCACATGCATGGACATCAGAATTAACATTCATACACATTTTTTTTTCTATAATATAATAGAAATTAATTTTTAATTGGTGGAAGTGTAACTGGTTTATCAGGTAAAATATTTAAAAATGATGGAATTGTTTTTAATGAATAATTAAATTGATTTACAATCCAATCAATTGCAAATTTATCTGTACGAAGTTTTCCTTTTGGTGTATATAAACGTATTGCATACATCCATGATACATCATCCCATATTGAATGATATTTTATATTAAACCATCTAAAGTTTTTTTCTAATGGTTTTTTCCATCTATTATATCCATATTCATTGTTAAGATAATCAATAGGTAAACATGGAATAGTAAATATATAACCAAATAAATCACAAGAACAAAGTTTTGGAAGTAATGGAAGAATACGTCTAGAAATGATATTTTATCAGACAGATATTAAAAACTGTGCTTTTTCTTTTCTCTTTGCATCCTTTATAACGAAGATTGAACGGTATTAATAAATAGAAAAAAATGTTCTGCTTAGAACTCAAAAAAACCAAAGTTGTTTCATAAAACAATGAATTTTTATGAACAATCGAGCAGGTATCTGGACTTAAGATGGTGCGAAAGATACTCTGGTGGAAGCGTAGTCGGAGCGAAGCAGTTAGAAAATGTTTGGAGTTAGAGTTGAGCTGAAGGAAGGAAAGATCGGAGCTGCCCATCTCTTTCTCTCTCTCATATGTAACTAAATAATGTCAACTTAACTTTTAAGTATTTAAACTGATATTTCAAATCGTATACAAAAATAAAAAGAGTAATCATCGAAATTTTAAAATTAATTTGCATTATGTTTTAACAATTTTTAATAAAACAGATAATATATTTTATATAAAATACTAAACAGCAACATATATATATCTTGATTGGTTATATAAGAGATATTATCAAATCTCTTATTTTTGTATATTATTTGAAATATTATTATGAATATTTATAGCTCGTAAAGATTTAGATGAATGAGCATTATTTCTTTTTTACATATAAACTAAATTTTATAGAGACTAAAAATATTTCTCAAATTATTCTTCATATTAAAATATATTTTTATACCTATATTTAACTCTTTTAGTTTGATAACCACACCATCGATAATTTTTTTCACGATATGCCCAAAAAAGATCAAATGTATATCGACCCGTAAAAAGACGAAATTCAAGAGAATCATTAACCTATTATAATTTTTTGTTGTGTAATTAAATTTAAATAATAGATTTACTTACAAGTCCTAATGCTCCCCAAAGATATACAATAGAATTTCCAAGAAAATAATTTCGAATATTTTCATCATATTCTTCAGCAAAAAGACCAAAATCAACATCTTGAGTATATGGTATCAATCCACAATGACGATACCAACCTAAATAATAAAATTAAATTATCATTATTTATATTTAAAAAAAAAAAAGAACCTATTTACCAAGTAAAGTTCCTCCAGCTAGCCAATAACGTTTTTGAAGTTTATTCAATATATAAACAATATTTCTCATTGGTGAAATAGCTAAATTAATTTGACTTATATTTTGATATGAATGATATTTATTTTCCATTTTTTTTGCTAAGATTTTATTACATTGAAGAAATTCTGATGTATTATATAACCATAAAAAATGTGAAATATTTCGAGGAATAGTAAATGCAAGTTTATCTTCAATTAAATCTGTTTCAAAACTCAAAAAAAAAAAATATTATTTTTGAATTTTTTTTTTATTTTCGATTAATTATTTAAATTTCTTACGGTTCTATTATACGAACTTTATCACCATATGAAAGTTCTGTATCAATTGGTAATTGTACAGTATTTTCTTCTATAAGAAAATAAGATTTTTCTTGATGTAATATAGCTAAATGAATAATTTGTTGATTATATTCAATAAATATATGATCAATAGATGTTTTTTGAAAATTTTCTGATATTTTCATTGAAAAATTCTTAACTGAAAATAATGGATAAAGTATTTCAATAGAATTATGATAAATTCCAAATGTAATTAAATTTTTTTGTAAATTTTTAAATGATAATTTACGTATAAAAATATAATCAAGTATAAATGGATCAATTAATAATAAATTAATATTTAATTTTGATAAATATTCAAGAATAAAATAGAAATTTGTTGATGATATATTTATATGATAATTTAATGAAATTTTATTATATTTTATTGATTGTTTAAATATTTCACATATAAACCAAAAGAAAATATAAATAAGAATAATTAATAAAATAAATAATTTATTTTGTATTAAAAAACGAATTAAACTAATCATTTTTCTTTTAATCATCAATAACAATAAATATAATTTCATTAAAGAAAAACGATACTTAAAAAAAAAAATATTTTTTTTTTATAAATAGTACTAATTGAGCATAGTATCTATGTGTGGTCTTTCTATCATGAACTGATGCATTAATAGTTATTGAATTTTGTTTTTCTAGTTCTTTTCACACGAATGAAGACTTACATATATAACATATTGTCGGGAAAAAAAAAAGAGTTTTGTCATGAACAAAAAATAGAATATTGATTGATGATGCTTATTTATATCAAGCTTTTTTATGTCATCCTTTAACTATTCAACCAGAAATATTATTAAAATACATTAACATGATTTGTGTTAGAATGCATATATTTATCATTTAGAACATAAAACACATCATATATCATTAATGATAGCATATTAATTTTATCATAATAAAAACAAACTTTTATCTTCTTAAAATATTATTATTATTATATTTACTTCAAAATAAAACAGAAGCTTTGAATATTTTTCGATAGAAACGAGCTACAAAAATCCGGTTTAATTATATATAGTAGAATTACACGGTTGGAAATAATATTATTCTAAAGAGTGCCGCCTATAATTTCCAGTTGGAAAGATAATGAGTTTTATATCAAATGCAAGCTCATCAAAAATGGATTTTTTGATTATTTTTATTGTATCATGCGTTTCATAATATACTCATTCGATTCAGTGTGAAAAAACTGCATCGAATAAGTATGTTTTCAAATATCTTACATAAGGATACTAATGGATAACAGATGAATTTAGTGTAAAAGATCGTTTTTTCCTATAAATAATGTCAAAAATGAGTGTTTTTTTTTGGCACAATTTTTAGACAGTTTTCAGTGAGTTTTAATCTAATAACTCTATTTAAAATTTTTTCATATATACAGTTTTGTAGAGCTCGACGGCACTACCAAATGACAATTAATATAACTGGGAAATCCTCAGTCTCTTTAATTTGTTTCATTTTTTGCTATGTTTTCATACAAATTGGGTTTATCGATTAGTTCCAAATGTACATGTCTTTTCTGTGAAGAATTTAAAATTCTCAAATTAATTATCAAAAAATTCTGTTATACGTAATTCGATTCTCTTAGAATAGGCAACACTTTTTACTTGTATATTTTGACATCAATACCTTATACTTTCTATCATAGTTTAAGCATTGTAATAGTATAGCTTACCTATTTTATTCTTTTATTGTTGGTAATAAAATAAAAAAAATGTAACTTGTTCCTTTATCTATAGTTTATACTTTTGATATTTATATTATAAATAAACATATATATTCTTCTCTAAATAAATTTTTTAAATGTTACTAATCGATTAATGTAAATACGAACTTTTTTTCACTTTTTCTTTCTGTTCAAATAATCTCCGTCAAAAAAAAAGTATAAGATTATGTTAAAATAAAAGAGAAAAAGATAATTAATAACAATTGTTTGTCAAGGTGTTCGTATGTAGGATAGATAAAATAGTCTATTTGAAAGTCTTATGTATTTGTGTCCATGATAAAGAATAAACAAAAGCTAATTGACATTGAACGTTTTTATTCAAGGTAAAAGATCTTATTGAATCTATACTTTTTACATATACTCATTGTGCAATACATAATATAAGTGGGAAGATTTACAAGTTGTATGTTATTCAAAAATGAATACAAATAAATTTATTTTATTCTTAATACAATCTCTATATCAATATAGTTAAACTTTTGAGTATTGTGTCTATAATGGAAAGAAGCGTTTTAAATAAGATTTTTTTATGTGTGTCTATTTCTATTAGGAAATGATTGATGTTATAAATATTCTTTCATTTTTAAGATAAACCATTAGGCTCTATCCATATAGAAAAAAAACGTAACAATTACTCACTGATAAGATGGACATATGGTTTGACTTATATATTAATGAAAACTAAGATATTTATTCTCTCTTCTAATTGTGTAAATTAAGAAATACGAACAACAATACATTCGTATCGAGATACTTTTTTTTGACTATCTATATGTGATTATTTAATGTTAAATAGTTGAATATTACATCTGGAAATTTTCTTATTAAAACCACTTAAATAAAAAATTCAGATTTATAACTGTCAAATGTTTTATATTATATAGGTAATACTAACTGTAGTAGTTGATAAGTCGAAAAATATTCACAAATATCAATATAATATAACGGAAATAAAATTCAATAGCTAGTAAATTAATGTTGACGTCGTCTATAATTTCGCTTTTGAATATACTTATAAAAAGACGACAAATATATGCTTTTTCTATGGATTAAGTATAATTTCAAAATCGCAACAATCGAATGACATGCATTTGGTAGAAAGAAAAAATATTGAAAGAGAAAATTTTGAAATTTCTATTACTATAGCTTCAATGCATCCTTTCACTGACACTGCGTGAATAATTTGCAACATTATTCGCATCGAACACTTATATATGATTAATGCGTGCTCAATTGGTATATTTCTTTTGCGTGATTCCAAGTTACAAATAGGTTTTTTTTTCAAATTACTGAAATCTGATAAGAGATACTTTGAAATTTAGTCTATTTAATAGTGTCTAAAACGATTATTTTTTCTAATATAAACATAAGTACATAATCATTTTTTATGTATATGAGCGCGACATTGTTTTGATTAAGTTCTACAAAATAGTTTATTTTATCACAAATGATTGGAAACACAAGCTCATATGATTTTAATTCCTCGAAATATTTTCTTCTTTTCGAAAATATACTGTTCGTTAATAAGCACACTATCTACATATGTTGTAAAAAGAAGTTAATACAAAATAATCGACTACTTCTTTGTTTATGTCTAAAAATCTTCTATATAAATCATATTTGATCTATTTATTTTTGAAATTTAAGCTTGAATTCTATTTATTAATGTAAATTCTGTGATTGCGTGAGTGAAATATAAAACACATAATAATACACTCTGAAAAAATCCAATACGTCATGTTAGGAAAACTCAGTATTATGTGGTACATGAATATTTCCAACATTTGTGAATGTCCTAAAACTCTTTATCTAAATAGTTAATAAAGCATTATTTTGTATCAATTCCTTTTACGACATATGTATGACAGCATATTTTCAAAAAGAAAACATTTGAGGAAAAATCAATGAGATAAGCTATTTTGTGGAGCTATTCATACTCTATAGAACAATATGGATTTTGGTTTTAACCATCATGATTGAAGAAGAAAAATTGTTCCAGAATAGAAGTCTTAAGAAACTCGCTCAGGAGACTCAATCTTTCGAACAAATATCAAAGTTGAATTTTGGAACATAGGAAGATGCACTGGAATTTTTGCTTTTAGAATATATATGGATTTCCACACAACGATCATATTTTTTTCAGCTTTTTGATTTTGCATTAGCATTGAACTTTGATCGTTCATATTAATTAGCGATTTTTATAGCTATCAATTCAACAATCTTTCGAAGATTTTGTGAAAAACAAGAACAGGAAAAATTGAAAAGTTGGCCTTTGTCATGATCTAGTCTTAAAAATATTCTACAATTTGAAAATCGTTCAACATATTAACACGTATCCTCATTGTGAAAATCTTGCTCGCATTTGACTAATAAATTGGTTATAACGTGTTAGTATATTGGAGGTTTTCGATGTAATCAATCAACAGAATTTAGTACAAAAAAATTTTGTTGTGTAGATTTTGTTATTTTCTTAAAAAATTAATTTTTACTTTATCATAATGATTGAAATCGAATTTATCAATTTGATTACTTTATTTGAATTTAAGTATGAGAAAAATATCATATGTTGAATTTATAAAAATAAAAAGCGAAAAGTCAGACAAATAACAAAAGACAAAAAAAGAACAATGTGGATATTAAATATATTCATATTTCTATTATTGATTTTCTCTATCGATAGTTATCCAAACGATAGATCTATAAGAGATACAAACATTCAAGATCCTGAAGAAATAGGTTAAGAAATATAGAATTGAAATATAATTATATTTATATTTATATTTATAGGTGGAGATTATGAAGGTGATATTTTATTAGCATCAGATACATTCTATCGAGGTATAGGTAAAATGGATTCATTCGCTCGTTGGCCAAATGGAATTGTTCCATATGAAATTTCATCTGAATATGGTAAGAATTTATATTTAAATGAAAAAATATATTTTTTGTTTTAAATATAATATTATTAAAATTAAAACAAGATGGATATGATCGTGCCAAAATTCTATCAGGAATGCGTCGTTTAGAAAGAGTAATTTCATTAGATCCAAGTTCTTCTTCTTTTTGTATTCGATTTCGACCTAAAACAGATGATGATAAATATTTTATATCAATTAAAAATGGTAGTGGATGTAGTTCATATGTAAGTAATTCTTTTATTATAAAAGATTACTAAAAATTTTATTCTAGGTTGGACGTATTTTTGAAGGTGGTCAAGCAGTAACATTACAAATGAAATCATATTGTGTCGATCGTGAAGCTACTATTATGCATGAATTTATGCATGGTAAAAACGAAAAAAAAAAATAAACGAAACAATTATTCGTATTATTTTATTATAGCTCTTGGTTTTTGGCATGAACAATCTCGTCCAGATCGAGATGAATACGTCACTATTGACTTGAAAAATGTGCGAAACGGTATAAAAACAAATATTTCTAATTGATATAATTTATTTTGAATATATATATAGGAAGTGAACATAATTTTAATAAATATTCATTAGATGAAACCGATTCATTAGGTCTACCATATGATTATAATTCAGTAATGCATTATTCTAAAACTGCATTTTCAATAAATGGTTTACCAACTATAATTACAAAAGATCCAGATGTATGGATTGGACAACGATATGCATTAAGTGCAATAGATGTAGAAGAAATTCGAAAATATTATAATTGTATTTGAAGTTTTGTTTTTTGATTAAAAAATATTGAATTGTATTATTGATTTAAGAATAATAAATCTTAAGAATGAAAAAAATAAGAGCAATATATTAATCTTTATTTTGTCATATGAATAAATTTCTCATATAAATAATTGAATAATATTATATTTTAGAAAGACAAATGCGTTTTATATTATTATTTTTATTTATCGAAATTCAAGCAAAAATGGAGAATGAATATTATGATATTGTTATTATTGGATGTGGTTCATCTGGAATAGGAGCAGCAATTGAATTACTTTCTCAATCAAATTTATCTTTTATTATTATTGAAGCACGTGATAGAATTGGAGGTCGTGCTTTTACTAATACACATTCATTAAATTTTCCATTTGATGTTGGAGCTGAATGGATACATGAATATAATTCTAATAATTCTCTTTATTATTTACATGAACAATTAAAAACAGAATTCGATAATGATTATCATATTCAATTATTTAATCCAGAAACAATTGCTTGTTATGATTATGATGGATCATATGTTAATCCAAAAATATGTATTCAAGCTCAACAAATATTTAATCGATTATTTTCACAAATACCATCAAATAATAATATAAATGATATTTCAATAAATGATGTTATTCAAGATGAATATAATAAATTAGAAGATGGTCAACTTAAACGTCTTGTTAATGCAATGATTATAGCATATGAAGAAATATATGCAGCAGAACTTGATCAACTTTCAGCAAAACAATATTTAAATACATTAAATTGGTCAATAGAACGTGAAAGTGAAAATAATCTTGTTCTTAAACGTGGTTATGGTTTTTTTCTTCAACGAATTGTTGATCATTATCAATTACCTGTTCTACTTAATACTAAAATAACTAAAATTGATACATTTTCTCATACAGATATTGCTCAAATATTTACTTCTCAAGGTCGAAAAATTTCAGCTAAATATGTGATTATTACTATTCCTCTTGGTTGTTTGAAACAAGGTACAATTACATTTCAACCTTCTTTACCACAATGGAAATTAGATGCCATTGATCAATTAGGTTTTGGAAATACGGATAAAATTATTATAGAATTTGATAGACTTTTTTGGGATGAGAAATTGACTATACTTTATTTGGTTGATGCTCCGTACCCATTTGCTTTGTGTAATCCTGAAAAACGTGCACTTTCATTTATGATTGGTGGACAACGAGCTAAAGCAATGGAAAATGAAAAAGATGAAATAACAATAGCACGAGTAACGAATAGTCTTAAACGAGCTTTTCCTCAAAAACAATTTGAATTAAAACATTATATTATTTCACGATGGAATCAAGATGAATTTGCTCGAGGATCTTATTCGTATTATAAACTCAATTCAAGTATAGAAACAATGGAATTAATTGGTAAAGAATGTGCAGAAAATCGACTGTTTTGGGCTGGGGAACATACTGCTGATGGAGCATCCGTTCATACTGCATTTGCTACAGGAAAAAGAGAAGCAAAAAAAGTTTTAAATAATCATTTAATCAAAACAAAGATTATTTAAATTTACATTACTTCTATAGTTATGTCTAACAATACAAAAGATATCGAAGAATAAATGAAGCTTTATTAGATTACGTGAAACTTTACTAATTTATGCATTCTAAAATAGAAATCCATGTTTATGAGTACTATAATTGTGGTAATTAATTATAGAATGTCCTAACAAGTCGCTTGTGGATAAGAAATTGAGATATTTCTGCAAGACGTCAATCAAGTGGATTGAGCGTTTTACTAGCAACAGAGACATATTCAAAGTTTATATTCATACAGACATACCTAGAGGAACCCTTTGCTAAGTATACCGTTTTTTTTCCTATCTGTAAAAAAATTAAATCTTTTGTATTGAAGTCAATAATGGTATTTAATAGAGTCTTTCTAGGTAGAGATACCTCAATTTCCTATCTACAACAGACTTTTGAGACACCCTTATATCATTTTACGTCCGATAAAATCAACACAAGCTCAGAACGAAATAAAGATATATGAATAAACGTTGTGTGTATAACTTAAGTAAATATTCTCATTTTATGTTCTTATCCGTTTTCTATAGAACAGCAGTCATTGTATGCTGGTATCATTTTTGAAATTGATGACTTGCTTGGTTTAAAAATTAATAAAATGAACAGATTAAGTGTTACATCTAAATTACCACCATGTAAAATAATATCGATTTAATCAGCATCGAATTATATAGATACTTATCAATAATGCATAACTATACGTATAATCTCTTCAAGATTTCGAATATTTGATTCATTAGATTTATTCAAATGTAACATTTGCGACTTACGTCGCATTGATTAAACATGTTTACTGATAATGAAGTTCATTGAAGCCTACAAAAGGTTATGTAAGTGTATGAGTTAATCATTCCCATCGTAACCTGTAACTGTAATGGTACTTATTCAACAAAATAAAAGTCGTTCACCAAAAACGAAACCATATTCAAATATCTAGTTTACTCTTTGTATTTTTCAGATATAAATCTAATCAAGTTTATGCTACTTGATTACGAATATTTAAAATAATTCTATAGGAAAAATTCAAATTTCAAGTTGTTCGAGGAGCACTTAGAATTCTGATTATATCTTTAAAAAAGTTATAAATCTTCTGTGAACGAACCGAGTAAATCGATGGGATAAATATACTTATCGACATTTCATCACCATATATATTATCCCTTGCTCTCACGCTCATCCTTTTCTGGACTCGTCGAAGCGCTCTAATCAAAGGTCAATATGTAACTTGGAAATACTTCTCCAATAAAAATGATACCGGTCTCATAAAATCATTTTTAATTCATTATCAAGATGTTTTCAATATGTAAATTGCTATATTATTAAATATCATAAATTGAAATAGTTGGATTTGACTGTAAATTGTTTCTATTCTAAATTTTATTTCATCAACAATAATTAAACGTTTTTTATAATTGAAAATAGTATTTCAAATATATATTTTTATTATCAGATCAATGAAATTTCTGCTCATGAGTTAAACAAAATAAATTTCACTTTTATTTTATTTTACAGTATTAATAGTTTACATAGAGAAGAAGAATTAAAATAAAACAAAAATTAAAACTGTTCAAGTTAGATGAAATAATTTATTCATCGAATGATTAAAGCCACAATAGCGCCAATCGCATTAACAATCAGTGCAACGATTCCTACAATTGCTGCATCGTTCATCTTATAAGTAATTGAAGAAGTGACAAAAGCGATACCTACAGCGACTCCAATAATACCAGGAATCAAAGATATAAATGGAGTAATTTTGGCGATTATAATCATACTTCGATTCGAAGCTGTACTTATTATAACACATACGAAAAGACATAGAGCAGATAGTGCTGACATAATACAAGCAATTGTTATAAATGTGCGGGCCACTAACATTTTATTGCAAATGGGCAGACCTGCTGGTAGTGCATATAAGCATGTCAATGGAAGTTTAATACATTTCGTTTCTTCACCATCTAATAAACATTCACGCCATAGACCAACGGTCGCTTGTCCATCTTCTATCTCTCCTGATCCCCTAAAATATGTATAATATACAATAAAAGTAATCAAGAAAAATCATTCTATCACGTATACCGTGTCCAATTCTATTCAAAACTTGCAACAAGTAAAATTAAGATAATAAATCATATCTCATATACTTATTAATATTTATCGAACAGTTTTAGTAGCTTACAATATCGACTCGTATTATAAAAAATATTTGTCAATAATGTTATAACTACTTTCTTATAACATTACATTTCTCGGTCAATTATCATCTAATATATATACATAAAAATTAAACTATCTATATTCATATAATTGAAACGTACAATGACCATGCCGAATATATTCTATATTATATAGAAAAATGTTTCTACTTAATATTCAATTGAAAATAATTTTAAAAGAACTTTCATTTTTCATGTATATATTTCGAAAATAAAAATGTTATTTCTACTAAATACTGATATTGTATAATAAAAAGAAAAGAATACATACCATCGTGGTAGGGCATTACTGACAATATAAAAGATGCAAGCCACAAACATAATACATCCACTAATAATTGCTATTATTCGTCCGGTTGAAGCCATCAGTTTGATTTAATATGCGAAAATGCAATGTTAATCCTTTGTAAATGTCCAAGAAGATTATTTATTTATTTTTGGCTGCCATTCAGATCCTTTTTTTATACAGAAAAAAAAGAAATACATCATCTCTTTGATAGAACGAATCAAATTTCATAATGAATAATAATATAAGTAAACTCGTTCACTTTCAATGTGATTCTCGATTTTTCTATCACTCGTATAAATTTACTTAGAAAATAAATATGTATTCTGCTTTATATATCAAAGAACGATATGTGCGATGATTACACTGTTGAAATTACGCATATGCACTCGTTTTAATTCCAATACAACTTCGGAATAAAATTTTTTTAAATAAGTCTTAATATTTGATCAACTATTTATAGGAAAACAATCAATTCATTGTAATTGTTAACAAAAAACAAAACTATGTTAGTGAAAATGTCAAAGAAACTGGCTTATTTTATGAAATGAATATTTTTTTTTATTTCATTACCTTGCATTCGGCTCAAACTCAATCAATAAAATAAACTCTCTAGAACTATAGAGTGAAATTCAGGATGAAAATTCGGTTTTTTTCTTTGTTTTCAATCTTTCACATTTTTTCTATACAATAAAACATATGTATCATATATTGTGGCTATAGGTTTATTAAGTCCACGAGTAGCTACACTTGATACTATTTTAAATCCTAAAAGCTATTAGTAAATATAAATAATTATTCATATCACGTCAAACTATTACTCGCCTTATTTTGACTTTATTAATTTATTATTACGTATTTATTATATTTTTATTAGTCTATTATACATTTGCACAAAATATTTATCACGCTCCAATAGCATTTCATTCAATTGTTCTATTGTGAAATAAAGCGAGCATTGATTCCAATAATCACAAACGAAAAGAAGCATTTTAATGGTTACACATGCTCATATATACTTCGATATGATGCTGATATCAATATGAATAAACTTTTATTAAACAGAAATATCTTCAACATCATGCTTTTCTTTATTAAAACAAACTTTAAAAAATTGGTAAAATTCATCTCACACTTTTTTCTACATCTCTTTTATTCTATGTCTCCTACAAAGTCAATTTAATGTTCTGTCTAATAAATGTCCAAGTATAGTCGTATAAGAATAAAAATTCATGACAAGAAAATTAATTAAACAAACACAATCTCTCATCCTGAATTTCATGCTAAAATACGATAAATTCTTGTTATCTAGATCGCTACTTTTTTTCTCTAGTGTAAAAGAGAATTTGTGTACAG
Organism: Macrotrachela quadricornifera; assembly: GCA_022393335.1. Lineage (NCBI taxonomy): Eukaryota > Metazoa > Rotifera > Eurotatoria > Philodinida > Philodinidae > Macrotrachela > Macrotrachela quadricornifera. Next base: position 151,622 of record JAJEKB010021268.1, on the reverse strand, counting down.
GTACTATTTCAATAATTAAAATAAATGAATTTTGTTATACGCTATATAGATTTCTTAAATTATATTCTACATTTTCATACAAAAAATATTACACTTATGCAAATCAATCTAGTAATAATTATACATTTGCGCTCTAAGCTTACTGTTTTTGTAGTTTCGAAAAGAATTATGATAGATATCATTCTACATAATTTCTCTTTTCTTGTTTTTCTATAGAATAAATTTTATTTTTCTCAAATCGACCTATAACTTCGATCATTATTTATAAAAAATACATATATTTCTTATTTTCTTTATCAATTAAAAATAATCATTAATACTAAAATAAAAATAGTATGTACACTCACAATGCAAAGTTTGAAGTTTTATATAATAAATAAATACTAATTTTCTGATAATATTAATATTTCATTAAGCGATGATATGAAGTAATACTTAAATATAATATAAAAAAATAGATTACATAAATAAGTACTAAAAATACGAGCTAAAATAATAATACTACCATTATCAATTGATACAATTCATCTATTCAAAAACATTTATTTAAAATATAGTTATTTATATTTTATGAATATATGAATAAAATTATCTATTGATAAAGATGCATTATTCTCTTTTTGTCACATAATATTCAATAATAGAATATAGAAAAGAATCAATCTGTTTATTTTTAAAGACAGATAAAGAATATATATATAACACTTCTGTAAGCAAACTTTTATTTTTAGTTATTTTTTTCATTCATTGCACATAACGGATGATATAAAAATTTTGCATTTTTATTGGTTCTTATGTATATCAGTCTTGAAACTATGTCATGAACTAATTGTTTTTTTTTCTAAAGATAGATCAGAATCTCTTCTACAAATGTTCTTTTGAAAAAAATATCAGATGTTCCTGAATAAATCAGGCTGTTTGTATTTTTAAGATTTCTCTTCTATTATCCTTGTGATTAAAGCATCTCTATTTTATTAAAACACAACCTTTATAATTCTGTATAAATATCATTAAGGGTTATGCGGTACATCTAATATTTTCATTGCTTCACTCTATTAAAAAATAAAACATACGAAAAAATGTAGCCAATACCAATCTAATAGTGTTCGATTTTTAAATTTTTTCTTTCTTAGCTTTTAGCAGCATTTTTACTCAAAAGTTCGAAAAAAACACAAAGTACATTCATGAAAAATACTCACTTTTCTCAAAAACGATGTCAAAAATAACAAATCCAACTCTATTAAATTGTGAAACACAATTTTTTCTTCAATATAATAACCCCCCGATCTTTATTGCATATGAAATGACTCAGAAATCTGATGCGCATTCACCAGAAAAAGTAATAAGTTACAGTGCACTCGAAAGAGCCAAAGTTAGGCTATTCAATCATATGTGAATCTCAAAAATTTTCTTTTAATAAAAATTTCTTCTATCATCAGCACTTTTAAATTGAATGAAGTAAATGATTTTCTTGAAAAACAGAATGCATAAATCAATACCCTTTATAAATCAGTTGAATATTCATAAAGACTTAAGAATCCACAGAGCCAGATTTTTTTATTGTAAGCTTTCATTTTCAGAGTCATTATATGAATCTTTATTTTTTTATTTAGATGTTAACTAATACACATATAATCATGATATAAATGAAAATCAGAAAGAAAGTATTACTTGATTTTTTTGTTTAAAATAAGTAACTACATGAGAAAAAGAAAAAAAATCACCTAATAATGAGATGGAATAAAACGAATAGATCTTAACAATGCTGAGCAAAAAAACATTCTACATGAAAATATTAATGTTCATTTTTGGTTTTATTGTATGGATTTATTCAACGGTACCAGATTTTATAATATAAATTCTAGCTTTTGTATAACCAGCTGGTGAACCTAAGTTTTACAAAAAAAAGTAGATTTTACTAAATATAAAATTAATTAAATAACATACCATAACTTTCAATTTTCTTAACAACATCCATACCATCAATAACTTCACCGAAGATGACCTTTAAAAAAACAAAAATAAATAAATAAATAAAATAATTAAGATCTAGTACATGCTTGCGATCAAGCCATGATGTTATAACAGTACTAATAAAAAATTGCGAGCCATTAGTATTTGATCCAGAATTAGCCATTGATAAAAGACCAGGTTTTGAATGTTTAAGTCTGAAGTTTTCATCAGCAAATGTTTCTCTGTAAATACTGCGCAAATAAAAAATAAAAATATTTCATATTTAATTCAAATATTAAATATACCTTTTACCACCGGTACCATTACTATTTGAATATAAAAAAGTATAATATTTATTAAATATAATTTTTTTCATTTTATCAACTTACCGTTTGTCGAAATCCCCACCTATAAAATTCACTAATTAATCATTTAAGACTACCCCCCTAAAAAAAAGTCAATTTTCGTCAAAAATTTCAAAATTGAGATAAATGTATGGGAAAATAGCGCGTCTTCAGATCTTTCAGAAACCACATTGTTTTTTCTTCGGCACCCTGTTTTTGGCCAAAATTTTTGATAATTTTCGTTAACGTCTTCCCAAAAATCATGCTTATTTTTAAAAAAACGACAAATGTTTATCGTTTTTTCTCGATTCATGATTTTTTGATTTTGGTACAAGGATTTCTCAGTTCAGGCTCAATAAATATATTTAAATTTTTTTTTGTTTGAAAGAGCGTGTCGAGATGCAGGTCACCATAGAGTCCCTTTTTTAATTAAGCTTTGTTTTTTATTATATATACAGACATTTATGTAACTGAACACCCATTTATGGCGTATTCTTTGAGTCACTGAACTTGTGATCCCTTTTTTTCCGCTAAAAAAATTATGAATTTAAAAAAGGAGTCTATAGTGCTCTGCATCTTGACATGCTCTTTCAAAAAAAAAAAATTAAATATATTGGCCAAACCCGAAACCGAGAAATCCTTGTACCAAAATGAGCTATTTTTGGTCCTTGTTCGGTTCATATCTCTGTTAAACATTATAGTATCGAGCTGAAAATTTTACCACAGCCTCCTCACTTCAGCCTCAACATATGCTCCAAATTTCATCCCATTTGAACGTTCCTGGGCTGAGATCGATTTTTGAGAGTGGGGAGGGGCTTAAAAATATATGTTACGATCAGTTTTTACCTTGAACCATATATTGTGGAATTACGAGATGAAATGCACTTCCTTCATAGCCAAACCCTTTTTCTCTTGTGCATAATGCTCAGAAATTTTCTAAAACAAAGGAACAAATTATTTCAATTTAATTAAGAATAATTTCTATTTAAAATACCTGCTGTCTTTGCTACAACATCATCAAAAAGCTATGAAAAAATTTTATTTTTTAAAAAAAAACGTTTTGGTCAGACATTATTTTGATGGTTGAATTGTTATCATAACAAATCTAGAATATTATTTAACATCATCGTTATGGTGAAAACACCAGTGAATTATTAACGCAAAAAAAAATTACAACAGAAAAACTGACACAAGTTGATTGCACAATATGTATACACTTATATATATATATATATATATGTATATTGAAGGAAGCACACAGAAAGAGAAAATACGTACACAAAACAACATCTGACAATAGGCCGATTGATAAGAAAGAAAAATTTGAGACAACATTCAGAGAATATATACTCAAAAAAAGAAAAAATAGGGAATGACATTTGACTAGGAGACAAACAAAAAAAAGAAAAAGAAAATTTAAAGTCACTGCTGACGAATATGACGAGAATCGATCATATTATTATTATTATTATTATTATTAAATGGTTGATGAGATGATGAATCATTTGATTGATTTCGATCTCGATCAATATTTAATTCTTTTAATAAAATACTTGATACTCGTTGCAATGAACACGACGGTAAATGTGAATACTAAATTAAAACAAAAAACAATTTCATTAATTATATTTATTTTCTTTTAACTTACACGAATCAATATTGATGTACAATTCATTTCTTTAATAATTGATTTACATGATAAATCTTTAGCTAAATTATTTAATGCACCAAGAATAATTTCAATCATAACATCAAATTGATGTAAATATTGTTTATTTTCATCATAAATTTTCGCTCGTTCTCGATCAATATTAATTAATAATTCAATTAAACGACGAACAGCATTTTGTTCACATAATTGTGGTATTATTGTTGGTGATAAAGCTAAATTTTTTATTAAACCAATTGTTGCTTTTATTGTTCCCCAATGTTCTCGAAAATTTTTATCTCGTAATAATTTAATAATATTTCCAATACCATAAGATTTTCTAATTGCTTCTCGAGCTTCATTTTCTAAATCATGACGAGCTGTAATATGTCGAAGTGTACATAACTAAAATAATAATTTTAATACAATAGAAAATTTAATCAATTTTTACTTACAGCTGCTTCAATTAAATCATCATGTCCATCAGCATTCATCATTAATTTTTGCATTAATGTTTGTACACCATTTAATTTAACTAATAAACTTTTATTTATTCGATTATCAGCTGTTAAATTACTTAAAATTCCTAATGAACATAAAACTGATTGTTGATCATCAGTTACTAATATTCCTGTTAATTGTTGAATTAATGAATCAACATCACGCTAAAAATAAAAATTTTTATTTTCAAACATTAAAAAAAAATATTTTATTTTTTACCATTTGTGTTGCTTGATCTGATATATTTCTTAATGCAATAAGACAATTATGTCTAATACGAATACTTTTTGTTAATTTAATTTGTTTTTCAAATATACTTAATGCATTAAATTGTAAAAAAACTTTTTTTATTATTTCATTTCCTGATGATATTATTGGAAATAATTTTGATATTGTTAATAATAATTTATCATATTTAGTTGTATCAAATATATGTAAAAGACGTTGAACACATTCTTCATTATTTTGTATAAAAAATTTTGAATTTGAATTATAATTTGACATTTTAAGTAAACAATCCGAAACTAATGTTAATAATTTATCATTTGAACTATGAAGTAAATTAATAAAATTTTGTGTACCATTACAACGTTCAATTTCATTTGCTGATTGATCTTGTAAAACAATAAGAAAATTATGTAAAGTTGTTATAACAAAATTAACCGTATTGTCAGGTGAACTAAAATAAAATTTTATGAATTTTTTTTTTTTGAAAAAATTTCTTTTCTTTTCTTCTTACTCAAGAATTTGAATTAATCGAGGAATTCCACCACAATCAAGTATTGCACGTAGACCTTCTTGTTGTTGAGAAAGTGCATGAAATAAACTTGCAAGAACATATATAACTTTACCATCACCAATATCTTTCGAAAAACTATCCAATAAAGCGAGTATTAACTATATTTAAAAAAAAAGAAAATTATTTATTATAATTTCAAATGAGAAATTTTTTTGTTTAAATTTACATCACGATTTCGTATAACTTCTGATCGACCTTCTCCACCTTCTTTAACTAACATGTGTGTTACATTAACAGCTTCACGTACAATAACAGGATCATCTTCCATTAATAAATTAAGTAATTCAGGTATAACTTGATTTGGATCTAATCGTGATGGTGGAACTGGTGCTGGTTGCATATCAGTATATTGTGGATGTATATTTTCATGATCAGGTGGTAATGGCGGTGGAGGAGGAAGTTGATCATATCCAGCAGGTGTTGTTGGTCCATGATGTAAAGGACCAGTTGTATTTGTTATTGTTGAATCAATACTACGTAATGATGCTGGTCGAGAATTAAATCCTGAATCACGTTGTGATGCAGATGCATTTGATACAGCATATGGATCATCAAGCCACATATGAGTATGTGTTTCAGGATTAATTGGTTGTAATTGATTTGAAAGAAGTGGATGTGGTGGATGATGCATTGGATGTGATGGAATTTGATGGTGCATCGATGATTGAGGTGGACGATTACCTGGTGGATAGTCCATGATTATTATCTAAGATAAAAAAAAAAAAAGAAAAGTAGAAAAGAATGATGATAGATGCACATTATTATATTAATGCTTTTTTATTATATGCTCGAGAAACACATAATAGTATGCATGCATTATTCTTACCTAAGTTAGTTAGATGTGTGCGTTTATAATGAACTCGAAAGAAGAGAGAAAAAAAAGAAAGAAAATGGAAACGAGATGAAGAACAAGAAACGACCGACACGGCGGTCGTTCTTTGTTTGAACGGGTAGAGATACTTAGCTCGCGTTGTCTTTTATTAACCAATAAAATGATTAATTTAATAATTTGTTAACATAAAGTCCTCTCTATTTTAATCTTAAAAATGATTATGTATACATTTCACTTAGGTTGATTTTTTTATTATCAATATAATAACTTATTACCAGTATTGAATAGATCGTATCTTATTATAAGAATTATGATAATCATAGCGCCATCTATGATATCTATTGATAATGATTATGATATAATTGTTAGAAATCAAATTATATTCACATAGTTAAATTTGAAAATGTAATCAAAAACTTTTTTTTTATTTATTCTCAAAAGTTATCATAAATATAATCAATAAAAATAAGACATAAAGGAAAAAGTATGATATGATATCAATGATTCTGTTTTGTTTCTCTTCAATCATGCAATCTAATTCTATGAAACAGAGAAATACATTAAATAGGTTTAACAATCAAGGAAAATAAAGAGCATATGCGGGAATAATTAGAAAAAAAAAACACGGATAGATGTATGAGCATATTTTTTTATCGATCTAATTCACCACAACTTGCAATTGTAATTCGTTTTTGTGTTTTGCCTGATTGTGAACCTAAAGCTTCAATTTTTCGAACAAGATCCATTCCTTCAATAACTTCACCAAAGACAACCTATAGATATAAATAAATCATATGAAATTTTTCATAAAATTTTCTATACATGTTTGCCATCAAGCCATGGTGTCATTACTGTTGTAATAAAAAATTGCGAACCTAAAGAAAATTCTCATATATATTTCATTAAATTTGTTTTTAAAAAAAAATAATTTACCATTTGTATTTTTACCAGCATTAGCCATTGAAAGTAAACCTTCTTTTCCATGTTTAAGTTGAAAACTAATATAGATTATAATAGAATTTATTATTTATGTATAAATTAATATTTACTTTTCATCTTCAAATTTGCCTCCATAGATACTATTGATTTTTAAAAAATAGATATGAAATTTTTTTTTTTATGAAATATTTTACCTATATCCACCAGTACCATTACTAAAGTAAATCAGTATTAGCTATTGAATTTTTAATAGAAAATTTTTTTATTATATCTTACTGTCGTTCAAAATCTCCACCTTGTAACATAAATTGTGGTATTACACGATGAAAAGTTGAATCTTTATATCCAAAACCTCTTTCACCTGTACATAAAGCTCGAAAATTTTCTATAGAAAAAAAAAATTCAAATCTATGAGTTGTTTTTTTTTTAAAGTATATTTCTTCTTATCCTACCAGCTGTTTTTGGTACAACATCATTGTAAAGCTAATTTTAAAATAAAAATTTTTATAACAAAATATAAAATAATTTTTATTTAACTAACTTGAAATATAATTCGTCCTAATGGTTTATCCTCAATATTAACATCACTAAATTTAAAAAAGAAAAAATTTATTTTTTTTTATAATATATTTTAAGAATAAAGATAATTATTATAATACAAGAAACATTTTGATCGAGCCATATGTTTTGTTTTTTTTTTATATGTTCGATGAAAATTAAACTATATCTACAATAATTGAAAAAAAAAAAGAAAAATTCTACAAAAAAAAGCAATCTTTTTACAATTGTAAAAGAAAAACAAAAAAGAAAACATTTAATATATCTGAGATTAGAAATAAAATGAGTAAATAATTAGATTAATTAAATGAAATATCTAATTCCCTGAGATATAAATATTCATATATATGTTTTTTTTACAAATCACTATCAAACCAAAATGGTATTTTTGAATTTTGTTTATCTACTAAACCATTAAGACCACTATTAGCTAAACCTTCAGATGTATAACAATTTACTGTTGGTATATCATGAATAGATGGTGTTGTTGTTCGATATAATGCTGACGTAACATCTTGTGATAAACGATTTTTAAAATCATTTGATTTATCATCTGATAAATGAAATAATATTGCAGCTGTATATGTTGCTATAATAATAAATCAGAATTTTTTTTTTTAAAAAAAAAAGAATTTTCTTTTCTACTCACCAACACCTTCATCATTTGATTTAAGTAAATCTGTTAATTTTTGTGTACAATTTTCTTGTTCAATTATTTCAGCACATAAACGATCATTAACAAGTTCACATAAAACGCCTGTTGTTGCACGTTGAATTGATATATTTAATGACGGAAGATAAAGAAGCTATTTATATAAATAAAATTAATTAAAGAATAATCCAAAAAATTTTTCCAGAGACAATGGACTTTTTCAGTATTTATATTTCTCTTCTATTATCACTGTGATTGAAATTTTCTACAAAACCACCGAAATTTGTATTTTGTATTTTAACCTGTAAATACGTTTTGTTGAAAAACAAAACAAAATACATGATAAGATACAGTGTGAAAAGTTCTACAAACTAAATTGTATTTGAATTACGCACTTTTTGTTTTAAAATTGGTCGCACAAATTTCTGTTTTTGTTTTCAAATAAAAAGTATTTAATTAAAATAGAATTTAGTTTATAGATGATAGAGCTTTCGACATTGTAAATGCCAAATGTGACCATCTATTATGAAATATATATTTGTCTTTTACATCTGACCATGTGTCTCATCTTCGTCTTTTTTCAAATATAAGAAAGAGAAAACAATTTTTTAGAGATGGACTAAAACTTTTAGCTCATCCTTGAATAAAAAAATAAATAAATTTTTTTTTTTTACTCGAATAAATAATGGAATAGAATCTAAATCTCGTATAACAATTCTATTTTGTTGATCTTTTGCCATAATATGTAATGCATTAACACAACCTTCAACAATATCATCAATACGTATATAATTATCAATAAATTGTTCATTAGATTTTTGTAATTCTTCATAAGTTTGAATAAGTATTTGAATTAATTTTTCAATTGTACCTAATTCACGTAAACTTGAAAGATTATTTGATGATAATGATAAATTTCTTATTAAATTAATTGTTGATTTAATAATATGCCATGAATATATTGTTGGATTAAGTAAATTAACAATTGGTAAAATTCCATTAACATTTCGAATAATATTTTGAGCTTCATTTGCATGTGAATGTCGACATGTTATATGTCTTAATGCACATATTGTTGGTTCGACAATTTCTTCTTTATTATGATTATGAATTATTGTATTAATTAATGTATGAATACAATTTGATTGAGCAAGTATCATTTTATTATATTGATTATTACATGTTAAATTTGATATAATACCAACTGAACATGATATAATTGTAAAATCATTTATTTTTAATAAATCAATAAGTAAATGAAGAAGTGAATCAAGATTTTCCTTTAAAAAAAAAATTTTTTAGTTTTATAATAAAAATGAATATATTATTATACGAACTAATTTAACCGCTTGATCAGATAAATTTCGAAGAATTTGTAAACAATTTTGTTGTATACGTAAACTTAATGGTTGATATAATTGTTTTTCAAGAATTTTTATTGCATTTTTTGATATCATCAATATTTTTATTGATGGACTAATAGATAAAACACGTAAAAGACGTGTTGTTGTCCATAAAAGTTTTTCATAATCTGTTAATTCTAATAAACGTAATAATTGTTGTGGACCATTACTTGATTCAATAATTATTTTAACTTCATCATTATTATATGCTAATATATGAAGACAATCTGTAAGTATAGCTAAAAATTTTGGGTGTTTATTATTTAATAATCCAACCATTTTTTGACAACCACCACAACGAAGAATTTCTAATTTTGCTTGTTCAAAATTTAATAATAAATTATGTAATGTTGATAAAGCATAATTAACAATTGATTCATTTGATGAACTACAACAATAACAAAATAGATAGAATAAATTAGAAAAAAAAAACTTACCTTAAAAGTTTAACAAGAAGTGGTATACCACCTTCTTTAAATATAACAAGAAGACCATGTTTATGTTGAGATAAACAATTGAAAATACCAGCAATACTTTGACGAGTTTCATCATTTATACATGAGTTCGATGTTGCTTGAATTAATGCCTGTATCATTTGTGGTGTTGACATTGCTAATCGACTTGCTTCTTTTTTAGCTAATGTATGTAATATTAATGCTGCTTGTCCAGCAATAGTTGGATCATTATCATTAAGTAAATGAATTAATTCTGGTAGAGCTTTTTCAGTTATTTCAGCATCTTCTTTATAATTTATAATATCAATAACAGCATTTTTTAGTAATTGAGATGGTTCAGAAAGTTTTTGTACAGCTGTTACTTGTCCATTAATAAATTGTATTGTAGATATTGATGAAGAATTTTCACCAACAATAGTTTCAGGAAATATAGCAGCTCGAATACGTTCAGCTCGTGTTGTACTTAATTGATTATTTATCGTATTGATATGTTCTTGCATTACATATCCATTAAATACACCATTACGAGAATGAGATCCATGACCATTTGTTAAGTTCGACATTGAATGTAATTCTTAAACCATCAAAAGTCTAATGGATAAATTGATATTGTCATATTGTTTATAGAATATGTACAAATAAATAAATTGGATAAACTGAATAAATAAACAATATAATTTGAACTATAAAGTGTCTTAATATATACGATAAGTAAATTCTATTTTTACAAAGTTAATTTAATATTTGTCGAATAGAAATAACTAAATAGAAAAAATTAATTGAGAAATATAATAAAACTGAAAATAATAGATGTCGCATATTTATAGATATTAATACTATAATCTTACATGCTCCTAAAAATTTATTTTAATTGTATTGAAAATATGTTCATTTAAGATTAATTTTTCGAAGATAAAGTTAATCGTGAGGAGAAAAAGAAAGAACATGTCAGGAGTTAACAGACGACATTGTTATCTCGACTTGTTACACAACAGAACAAATTTGATAGCAATAACAACACATCATTGTTGTTCATGAAGTATTTCAACTTGATCTCTTACATATATAATATAAATGACTCTTCGATAACAATATTTTTTTGGATTTTTTTTTTGTTTTTTAAAAGAAAAGTCAACAACATGTTTGATGTTGTATAATTCACCTTGATTTCCTCATTAGAACTAGTTTTCTGTCATACAATGATGGGTGCACAACAGTAAACCTAAAATCATTTTTGAAAATATTTGCTACAAAGTAGTGCACAGTGTCTCTAACAATAGTTTGTCTACAAAAAATCGTTGTTCGCAATATAACCAGCAGTAGTACAACGAGTAGACAATCTATCTCTTCATGCTTATGCAAAAAATATGTACTGTTCGTACATATAATTTTCAATTCAATATTACTCGATGACATTCAGAGAAAAGAATGCATTTTAATGTAGATATTCACACTTTTTTATTAATAATTTCTGATAAAATAAAGCTGAGAAATCACTAGTAACAAATGAAAAGGTGATCAATTGGGTAGATTTCTGATGATTCAATAGTGTACTTCTTCGGCCATATTTGAATACATCGATGATCAGCTGTCACTGAGAATAGTTTTCCTCTTTCACGAAGCCAGGTAATCGTTTTTGCCCAGGTAGTTGATGAACTCCAATCACATTTAAATGTAATAGTTGATATATGCTCGACATGCTCAAGGACTAATTGCATAGCCGTAATATCCATTGATTGTATTGTCAAATGTTCAATTTGATGACATATTTTAGCACATTCTTTTTCAATACTTGATCGTAAACTTCCATTATTTTTTATTCCACAATGACGAATATTGGGAGCTTTTTCAAGTAAAATATTGATATAACTAGCATAAAAACTTTCTCGAAACCCTAAGAAAAACCAAACGTCCTTCAATTGTGAAAGATCGATTAATTTTGAAAGAAATTCTAATGAAGAGGAACGTCGCCAATCATCATAACAATCAATGTCAAGCATCAGTTGAGTCACCTTGTCAAATAGACAACGATGTGGAATTTTAAACTACAATAAAAAAAACAAAGATTTATTTAGACAAAGATCTTTACAAGAACCAGAAGTCATACTTACTTGACGAGAACCCATAGCATGTTGTAATTTTAGCAAATTTACGCGAACACTCCATATACTACGGATTCTTGCATTATCATCATATTCTATACTAGAAGTGGAGTAAGAAAGGAAGCTGTGTTCGAAACATGGAAAATAAGCCATATTAACGTCCATTGCTGAACGAAGAATCAATCGAGTACCTTCAGCATTAATGCTATAATGAAATTGGACATACCAAAATTTCTCTTCTAACCCGAATGGTGATTGAAATGCAAAAAACATCGATTGAACACTTGTCAAATCTTGATAGCGAGATGTTCGAGTAGAAATATGAAAATAAAATGTTTTTAATAGTGGTAATTTTGTCACGAAGAAAATTTTCCCAATGACAAAATCGTCGTAGATGATCAAAAGAAGAATTTTGATTTGCTGTTAAATTGAGGTAAACAAGTGATGGATAAGATAAAAGAAGAATATCCTAATGATGGATATACGATGGAAGAAATTATTTTATCAAGATGAAAATCATCTATTGAGGCGGTATAAAGAAGCGGTGAATGATGAAGAATATTACACCATTGTTGATAGGAACATTTTTTCAAATGTAATTCACGAATTGTGCTATGATTCGACCAAGAAATTTTATCAATAATTCGAGAACTAATATCGAAATTAAGTTTACGAATAGTTGGTAATGAAATAACCATTGAAAGAAGAACACATGTATCATCGTGTAGAATTCTTCTATCATAGATTTTTAATGATTTTATTGTTGAATATGTATTGAGATGACGCATGATTGTTCGAAAATAATTTTCATTGATACTATCAAAATATACAAAGCGAAGTCGAGTAAATCGATGAGTTTCGTTAGAAGAAAACAACCAATCAATATTTGAAGATTCAACGGTTGAATAGGAATTTCGAAGAATAAGTATTTCAACATTTTCTGGCGAAATAAGACGATACCAACGAGGAAGATGAGTTTCTGATGAATGATTCGAAAATTCGATTGTTAATCGATTGTAAGTATCAGTAATAGCACGAAATTTGCTGCAGACATGACGAAATGAACATAGAATATCTTTGATATTGAGTTTATCCAAAATTCGATAGAGAATTTCAACAGGAAGTGTAGTAATAGATGAATTCGATTGAACAATCGATAATTGACTAGGCATTATTTATATTCAAGAAGAGAAATCGTTGACTTATTTAGATTGTATCGGTTCGATAAAAGAATAGGTGAATAACGATGTGCTTACGATCGAGAAGAGAATTAGAGAGAACAATTGAAATGTTTTTTATTTCGTTCGTTATTGCCGATCATATGATTCATCGCTGAGTCCTTTCTTCTATCTGTCTAACAAAATTCACTTGAATAGATAAATATCTCGATACTTCAAGCTTTTACTATTTTTCCAAAAGCGTAGAATATTTGAACGCACATTCATCGTATCATTATTGGTTAACATTGATACTGTCAAGTATTCAAATGATTAGAATCTGTGATCAGTCAACATGCCCTTGATCATTGTTTGTTTGAGCCGAGAAAAAGATTTTTACATAAAAATAACAACTCAAAATGATCTTATTTTAATGGATGAATCATATTTAACATCATATCAGAGATCTTATTCATCTTTAACATTTTCTTTTTTTATTCTCCAATATCTACTAACATTCAATTGTGACGAACATAAATCATTGTAATTGATTCGTCTACTAAAGAAACAAGTAACTATATAATTAAGTTCTCTTTGTAAAATTCAATTATAAAAATTTTTCAAGTTTTTATTGAAGGTAATTCTTTTTGGTAAAGATAGAGTTCTTAAATTTCGTTGAAGATGATGATTATTGATGTCTCACTGTTAGCCACAACGGCTTAGAGATACTTTTAACACGAATCATTCGTTTTTGATACGATATTGCCCTATCTTTTTTACAAAGCCAAAGAAAAATTTCAGTCACTTTTCTTCTGAAATAGACATCCTGAGTTTTAAAGATGATCCTAATCATCTTTGAAAACAATATGCTTTCTCAACTATAATATAAGAAATATATAGCCTAGTTTCTCCTCTATCAATCCATATAACACCGAGGTCGTTATCTGGTTACATTCTAAGAATATAAAGATTATACCAAAGGCTACTCGTCAATATATATTCTCTTCTATAAGTTTTTTAGTTGCCTTGGTCTTTGTGATGTTTTATTAATCTTCGGCTTTTCTTTTTACTTTAAAAATGTTTTCTATAATTGTTTCACATGACTAGTGTAATTAGTCGCTTCTATCGTATTTAAACTATAAATTCATTCTTATACCAATTTATTCAACTCTATAAGATTTAAGGTACACTGCTTCAGTGATAAGCTTAAAAAAAACCATTAATATTCGATAGTGATGAATAGATTGAATTTGTCATAAAATATCAACTCGATACCTTTCTACTTCTTCGTGTACTTTATATCTTTCATGTGATAAATTTTGATAAGCTAATTTTAGTAATTCTGCTTTGAACACATCTTTTACATATAATATATCATAATCATCTAACGAGTTTTATGATGAATTTATATAAGCATATTAAAATATTTTTCACTTAGCCAATTTACATTCAAAAAAGTCATTCCGATGAAAATAATAATAAAATAGAGGTTTAAGAAAAATAAAAGGAAAGTATAAACTCATTATTATCAAATTAAATTTAATGTAAGCTTGTTTAGTAATGTTGTTAGTAAAAAATACTCGAAGTCTCATAATTCATGTCACAACGATCAAGATAACTAAAAAACTTATAAAAGAAAATATTTATTAATTGCTCAAATTTTGAAGAAATTTAGTGAGTAGCCTTTAGTATAATCTTTATATTCTTAGAATGTAACCAGATAACAATCTTGGTCTTATATGGATTGATAGACGAGAAACTAGGCTATCTATTCCTTATATTATAGTTGAGAAAGCATATTGTTTTCAAAGATGATTAAGACCATCTTTAAAACTCTGGATGTCTATTTCAGAAGAAAAGTGACTGAAATTTTTCATTAGTTCTGTAAAAAGATAGGACAATATCAAGTCTAGATAGTGATGAAAGCCTAAATTCGATCGATCTTTTTTTTTTAAATTATTCAAAAGCTGTCCACATCCATTTTACTCTGAAATGAACATTCAAGATTCAATTTTTTTTTTGAACTTCTGAAATACCTAGTTCAGTAGTGGGGCCACATATGATAAACAAACGCTTACATAGGGTAGAAATAATACAATATATGAGACCAATACTGCTCTTTCGAATTAAAACATACGGATACATGAGATTTTCATAATTGTCTAGAAATATTGTCTCCAATCTGTAAGGAGATATTTCTTCTATCATAAAGAATGTTTTATTTCGTTACATACTACAACATCGATGACAGTTCCGTGTTTCTTCTGAGTACCCCATTCTTGGCTTTTGTATCGTGCATGTCATGTTGCTTTCAAAATACAAAAAATAGAAAAGAACAAAGTATGACAGCTATAATAAATTAGTTAACTAGTCAAGAACCAAATACAGCCCTCTTCAATTATTCATGTACCATTAAGTACAGTGGTAGTCCTTCAGCAGCAAATGCGCGAGACAAAATAAAATGATACAGTTTCATTTGTTTCTTTACCTATTTATCCAAATAGTTTTTTGACTTTTATTTTGATTATCCGCATAGTTTTTCTACATCTGATAAGAAAACCCAAAAAATTTAGTCTTCTTTATTTTTTTTTTTCGTCGTTTATTTTCACTGATAGCTGTCGAGTATCATATAATAGAAACCTTTAATGTTAGTTTATTTTAATTTTTGCTTTTTTTCATTTAGTTACCCTCTTAGTTTTCATGTAATCATCTGAGAAAGAAAGAAAGAAAGAAATATTTTTCATGTAATCTAATTATAGTTATAGTACATACAAAAAATTTCATTGACTATCTGCAATTATACATCTCTGACAGAACGAACGACTATTTGAATAGAGATTACAAAATTCTAGCAGAACCATCTTGAGTGTAGTTTACATTTTTTCGATAAATCGTTATATATACAAATCAATAAATTGGGATCATAGAAAACGATGCGAGTGAGAATGTTGTATTTACCTCATATTTTCACAATCATCCACGTCTATACTACAGAGTTTCAATGAATAAAACCCTTATATGCATAGTAAAGCACATAAATACGATAGTGATATGTTCCAATAGATTTTTTTTAGACTGAAACATGTCTTTCTACACAAAAAGTACCCACAATTGAAGTTTTACATGTAAAAAACCCACTTGAATACCTGAACGAAATAAATTTAATCAATCAGCTTTCACTAACTCTCTTCTTCCACAAAGAAGCTTAACCCGTCAAAACATGACAAATACATTGGAAACTGCATATTAAAAAAGATTTCTCTCACTACTGATACAGTTATCCAAAGTTAAACATGTGTTATATAAGTGCACCTCGTCACTTGATATTTACAATATACTTATCTAGTAAGAAAAATTTATTTCATGTCTGTACATCTACAATAGAACGACAATTCATTGATTAAATCTTACACAGAGCTGGAAATAATATTTTGATTAGAGGTTACTACTATAATTTCAAATAGAGTAAATAATGAATTTTATACCAAATAAAAGCTCGTCGAAAACGAGATTTATTAACAATAAATAGTAATAGTTACTGAAACTTTTTAATATCGAACTTCAGAAATTTTCTACATTTTTTAGTATAGAAAACTAAGGCATCGGTGATTCAGAAGTAAAGTGAATTTTTTTCTTTGATATGTTTACATAGCTGGATAGAGCTCGTCAAGGTTTTTAGAAGCTATTATTCAATTCAGAAAAACGACTTCAAAAATTTTTAATACATAAAGTTTTATAAGATTTTCTATACCAAAAAATGTAGAAAATTTCTGGAAATTTCTTAAGTTCGATATTAAAAAGTTTCAATAACTATTATTATTTAGCATTAATAAATTCCGTTTTCGACGAGCTTTCATCCAGTACAAAATTCATTATTTATTCGTTTTGAAATTATAGAAGTACCCTCTTATCAAAATATTATTTCCAATCCTTTAATACCCTTCTGCTTATTGAAAAAAGTCTTTTTAACAAAAAAACTCTTCTTATTTGTTTAGTTAGATGAAACTTAACAATAATTGTCGATGCTTTTGTTTTCCATTTTTTGCCGTATTTTGAGTAGAGTTGAGATCAACATGTGTCGAATTATTGCATCCAATTGGCGGTAAGCAACATACTTATTGCTTTGCTTCTTTTGTTTCCAAGATTCCACCATTGGATAGTAGGAGACACGAATTTTTGGTAAGAAACATATCTTTTCACTAGCCATATACTAGGTTATTTTTTCAAATAAAAAGCCGTTATAAATGACTATTGTATGTTACACATTATTGTCAATTTTCTCTTGTAACTGTGTTAAGCAATTACGTGTATTAGCCCAGTCGCGCATATAGAGTAGAAAAATTAGACATACGAAAGAACATCAGTATTCCTTATTGGATTTACCGAATAAGAGACTTTTGATAATAAACTAAACATTACTTTTCTATTTGGCTGTATCATTACAAAGATTAGTAAAAAACACGGAGAGTAATAATATGTTATCGTGGTTTGTTGTTATAACAGCATATACATGCATAACTTTGAACTATAGTATGGTTAGTCTCAAAACAAGATAGATGAGACAAAAATGTCTATATATTAACATTCACAACAAAATAAAATTCATAAGTTTGTAAAAGTATGTATAGATACAAAACTGATCAAGGCGTTTTCTTAGTTTGATTTATATTTGTCAAAGGAAATCATTTTCTTTTGACTCATTCATCATTGCCCGTTATGCTCTAATTTTGTACTTTTATAATTTATCACCGCAGTTATGTCGATTTACTCACTCGTATGGCTATGATGAATAACATATATCCAGTTTCATTTTTCGATTTTCTTTTCAAAATCTTGATAATGTTTGAATCAATATCAGAAGATCTTTATATGGGCACCATCAATTACTTAAATGTTTACTCTCTTCATTGAATCTGTGCTTTGTGTCATATACTTCTGGTCTATTGCTTACTACGCGTCAATGTCAATAGCATAAATACATGCAATAAAAATAGATTCGAAGTTATGCTCAAAAGGACGATGTTTTTATCTGTATGTCAATATTTATAGACCCTAATGAAAAAATATTTGTATTAGACATCATGAGTTACTGTGAACCGAGCAAAAGTGCAGTCTAACAGTATTGACAATAAACGATATTTTTCACATGTTATTTTGAGATTACGAGAAGATCAATATATCGTTATGATGTTTTCGGAAAGAGTCAATCGTTAGCAAAACTGTATACAATAATCGATGCAAATATAACTATACTCTTGTAGAAGAAAAACAAATAAGTTGGATAAAAAAAAAAGATAGGAAGAAATATAAAAATTTGGCGGCATTATAATGCGTTGTGGATATGAATTTATACATTTCATCAACGTTCATGTTCTAGCAATTGGTCAATACTGTCTTCTTAATTATTGATGGACTTAAATGTTCTAAATTACACAGGGATAAAAAATAAGACAATGAAAAGACTGATATAGTCTAGAAGAGAGAGAGAAAGAGAGGTAGTCGTCAACTTTTGGTCCCGCCTACCGATCTTCCTTCCTTTTCCTTTCGTGAACAAATTATTATCGAATGTCTTTTCAAAGATGCGTGCACGTCAATCATTCATCATCTACGTGATAATTATTTTCTTTTTAGAAGACTAAAATTTCAATTTTTCTATAGAATACTTCTTCACCTGGTTGAATAAAACGCATCGATTTAAATAGGAAAGTACCTATATATTTATTTTTTGTGCGACATTTTATAAAGTATTACTCAAAAAACAAAACACCTTGAAAAATACGTATTCTCATAGGTGGATAAAATCTTGATCTTCTCATCTTGATTTTTGTCGTCAGAAAAAGTTCTAGACATATTCTAACTGAGTCAATAGCTAGAAACATCGTGGACCTGTGCGATTGCAGCAACATCCCAGTACAAAAGGCCGTCATAAAAGGAAATATTTGTAAATACATGGCTCACTCATTACAATAACACATTTTTGCAGAAGTCACCACAAATAGAACATTATCTAGTGGTAATGATGGCAAACACAACGTCATCAAATAGTTTTGAGATCTATCTGTCTGTCATGCAAAAGCAAGTGACTTGTAGTCTAGTCATTCTGCTAGTTCTAGGCTTGGTAGGAAATTTAGCATCGTGCGTTGTATTTCGTCAAAAACAGCTTCGTTCTAATGGCATATCACTTTTATTTACAGCTGCATCGATCTTTAATATAATCGTACTTGTCTATGGAATTAGCATAAGTTTATATACGATGGATCATGTAAGTCCCGATACATATTCAATTGTTTTCTGTAAAATACGTTTATATATTCGGCATATTTTACTGATGATCGTTCGCAGCTATATCGTACTCGCTTGTGTTGCCTCTTTTGCACTAACTTCTACACGAGCGAGCTTACGTTCTTTATGTGAACCTCGATATGTTAAATGGGCTATACTTGTGGTTCCTTTCATTTGGCCATTGGTCGGAATACATATGCCAATCTTGACAATTATCGAAAAAAATCGATGTGTTAACATCGATCATTATGTAATACCGTTTGCCATATATTTTTTTCTTATCGTTGGCGTGTTTCCAGTACTTTTGATGGCTTTATTCATTCTATTAACTATGAACAATTTACGTATACTACACCGTCGTATGCAATCGTCGATTGTTGGTCCAATGCGATTGAAATCACGTGATCGACAGTTTATACGAATGCTTTCGGCCCTTGTTCTAATGTACGCCATGACAAATCTTTTTTATCCTACTAATGTACTATATTTGGCCATAACATATTGGCTCGAGAAAAGTCAAGAACGTGTCGCTATCGAATCGATTGTCTTCTCTATAACAAGTAATTATATATTATATATCAATAATGTCTCGCCATTTTTTCTGTTCGTTTCTTCGTCAACTGCCTTTCGACAATTATTTTGTCGTGTCGCCTACAAATACACGCGATGTTTCATGAGCAAAAAGAATCGAATACGGCCATTGCCAGGCACTATTGCACTAACACAACAAAACAGATGCTCATAAACTATTTTTGAACCGATTCAGTCAGTCACCATGTCTGATAAAGAAGACGTCTAGCAGAACTTAACTATAATATTATTGATTTCTTTAAACGCGAAACGAATTTTCATTACACACTGCATGTCATATTAAAAATTTACAAAAATAACTACATGAAATATAAGTAGTGTATAAATGTCGTATGAAAATAATACTTCCCCTTTAGTTTCCTCAAGGTAGGTCTTACAATTTACAGATATCATCTTGAGTATATGATGATTTGATTGTTCACATTTAAAACAGGCTTTTAGCTTCTTATAAAAACAATTAATTGTTGCATGTTTTTGTCAGTAGCAGATTAAGCATGGAGGTGGTTATTGTAATTTCTTTTCCACATAGATCTGTTGCAGATGTTTGATATTTCGATTATTATTTTGTTTGTTGTCTTGATTTTCGTGATTGTTGGTGTTGTTGTTCATCATAATTACGTGGCATTCGGAGATATCGACCCGATGACTCATTTTTGATGGTGTTAGTTGAATTGTTGCAGTTGATACCATCCGCTCAAAAAATGATTGTTTTGTTGTTTCAGCCATTACGTTGTTGTTGAATTCATTTTTCTGTATACATTCTTCTTCTCTTACAATTTGTAACCATTCATCCAGTTTCATAATGTCTTTTTCATTGCGAATTAAATGTTGTTTCAATGAATTTTTAACTCCAGTTTGCAATGCTGTAATAACTTGTTGTTTAGTAATAAATTGTCGAGCATTTCTGTATTTCCAAATAACATGTTCATTAAAAGATGTAACTGATTGATGTTCTTCATGATGTATCAGAAAAAATTCTTGCAGCGATTGGCTATCCGATGTACATTCTTTAAATCGATTTCTTAATGCTTTTCAGTATCATCTCAATCAACAAATAGTCTTATATTTTCATGATACCATTTTAGTGCTGGTCCAGTTAATTTTCACATTGTTTCAAAGATTCTTTTTTCACGTTTTAACTTCATTAATAGAAATAAACTAATGAGGCCAAATAATCGCTCATAAATATCCAGTTCATTGAATTCTCAAGAAAATTCTGCTAATTTCTTCATTGATTCTTTTCGACTCGAACATAATTGTTGAGTTTCTGTCGAATTTGTTTCTATTGTTTTTTTACTACATGTTCTTGTTGATGGGTATGCTATTATTTCGTCAAGTGATAAAGGTACATTGTTGTTCTTCAGTGCGTTACTCGTACTGTCCCCGTCGTTAGATGTATGTATATGTCGCAGGCCAATCTAAAATTCGTCTAGGCCATTCTAAGATCCGAGTTTGAACTAGTCCAATCCTGGATTACCAAGAAATTTTCCATTAAAACTCTCGTAACTTTTGATATAGACATCGAAATGAAATTTTTCTCGCTATATTTACACCATATTAATTCAGCAAATAGTGGTTTTACCTTACAGCACGAACACCAATAACACGCGCAGCCTCGTCAAGAACGTATTTTTTTTTGTCGACACATGAGAGAATGCTTTGTCTAGTAATTCGGCTTTTGTAGCTGTAGGCAAATATTTCATTTTATGAGCACCTAGCCAACTCATAATTTTCTGTTTATTGCATGATCTTTTGTGAGATTTTGTCTCTTCAGTTAACTGGCAATGCTATATAGCATTGCCAATGATAATAGCAATTCTGGCTTGAGAACCTTAAATATCGAGAAAAAGATGGTATTATGATATTAACTACCACTCTGATTTTTAAATTACCATGTTGACGTCTTCAGAGAGACGATGTCCTTTAAATCCAATCAACAAAACACATTCCATCCATAGAATGATCTTGATCACATTTTAAAATATCTACTGTAGGCAGGTGAAACCCATTTTCGGCGATCATGGCTGAAATAGATAAGCGGGCTTCTGTAAAATACAACATCATGATGTGTGATCATGTTGTTTAACTATAAGAGGATGCCGATACTTCTTGCATCATTATGTCTGAAACGATCAGCTTGTGTTTCAGACTCTATCCAAATCAATCTCTTTTCTTTGCCTCCCGTAATCCAAGTCTCTTCATGCAAATTAGCTACTGTTCCATTGTTGTAAATATCATCGAGTGAACGAAAATACTTCGCATGTTGAGCCATGAAATTTATTGAGTCTAGTGAAACAGATGTTTTCGATGTTTGTCTGTAACAAAAACTGAGATTTTTCATCAATTGGAAAAGTGTTGCTCTACTCTGAATTGGAAAACCTGGATGTTCATATAAAAGCCGAATAAGAATTTCTTCAGTTTTCAGATAAACTTGTTCTGCTAAAATTTCATGAAATTGATACCTAGTTAGAAAAATATTATCAGATATTTAAGTCATTTTAATAGATATCGAATATTGTCTTGCTCGAATTTGGTTAGTTCGATTACTTTTCGTCCACTATTTCTCTTCTTTGTTGAAGAATCCGGTGTAGGTACATTTGTTATAACTTTGTGCTTCTTGTGTGGTCACTTCGCTGATGCATTTGCTTCTAATATTGCTTGACTTCTCAATTGTCTTTTATCTTTCTTTTCTTGTTCTTCTTTTTCTTTTAAACTGGTCATTTCTTTCGACAATCGAAAGAGTGATCAAATCACGTAAACGGCTTTATCTTTAAAGTCCAATATGAAATCTGTAAGAACGTGTTAAGAAAGACTCAATGCATCATGTCGGAATAACGCAATATAATATGTTAGTCAAATTCAACTATCATAATTGCGCATAGATTCGTCCCATGAACAAATAATAACCGCGGTCGGAACATCAGCAGCAGCAGAAGGCCTACTTATTCGTAAACTATCCAGTTCTATCCAGATTTGTATCTCTAGTTCATGGCTCATTTCATTTGACTAAATCAGAACACTCTTTTCGAGATAAGTTTAACTATTTTGTGGTATACACCGTATTTAATAATCTATTCTTCTACATATTTTGTATATTCTAAAACCAAGTCAAAACATAAGAAAATACAATGCTGTCCTTTCCAACAAAACTGATGTTCTGTCGAAACGACAAACGATAGAGACCTGCGCTTTTCGTAGTTTTATAGAACACTATCCGCACTATCTAATGCATCTCTGAACAAGAAATATATACTAGGATATATGAGAATGATAAAACTAGGTATGTTACTTAGCTGATCAGTTGTACCTTTATATGATGCCATCCTTTTAGTTTTTATATAGAATTGGTGCACAGATCCTGCCTTTTCTGACGGTGAAAATCGCAGCTCTCTAGCTCTTTCTTATGAAAAGTTATTCGAAAGGCGGCAACCTGCCTTTTATTTCTGAACCGATAATAGATTTTTCTATTAAGAAATGCTTATTTTGAGAATTTAATCATATACCTTTATATTAAAATCATTACAGTTAACGTAGTACAATCAGATTCGTGCACCATACAGCGATGGATAGGTGGACTACTACCACCGTTCCATTCTTATTTGTATAGTCAGATCGAACTTTTCTGATTTAATATGATTTGAGTAAGCAGACTATCGAAAATCTGCAACTTCATCTGACTCGTCATATAAAGCTATATATTATATACGACAAAATGACTTGGCCTGTATTTATGATGCATGCTTATAAAACAGAAACATGTGTGTAGATAATTTTATCTTTAAGTGCTTCGACTATTTACCCTTTGTTGTATAAAATATTATTATAAGAAATACGCAGTTTTAATTCTTATTCTAATAGAATAGCGACACTAACGGCTAATCAATACAAATAATAATTCTTGTGAAGTCAGCATAAGACATCTGCAAAGTAGCAAAATGGCACAAAATGATCATGAAGTAAAAGATGCAAATGGTAAACGATCATCAAACGCCATGTCTCTTTGCATTGCCGAACAGCAACACCAAGATGGTCATTATATGAGTACGTTCATCAATGCTCAACGTCGATTATCTATCGTGTCACAGTTATCTTTACCGCACGGTACTGAATATCATCCGCAACAGTGGTTGCCGCCCAATGGTCTTGAATCACAGCAAAATATCATGTTAACAAGTATGACAACAGCAAGTGAAGATAATACTAAACAGTTACATATTAAGTCAAAAACAAGGCAACGCTCATTGCGAAAGCGATCCTTATCTAGTCTATGTTGTATTGTCGATAATGAGCGAGAACATGAACATGATAAAAACACATTTGACACGTAATATTATTTCTTTCAGACTATATAACTGATCCACAAGTTAACCGCGCAAGTAGACTAACATTAGAACTAAAAATTTTTTTGGCAAGATTTTGACAATTTTTTTCTTAAATAATTTCGTCGAAGAATGTATATTTCTGAATGGAGACTGATGTTTTCAGTGGATATATTCCATTTTGAATTGAATAGCCAAGATAATTCCGATATTGTCGATTGAATGGCATTCAGAAATATTCACGAATGCATAAAAAGTCAGAAAAACCATCGATAGATTCTGAATAGTCAGAAATTATGGAGAATGCTATTCTTGTCGCACCAATAATAAAAAAAGAAAAATCTATAGACTGCATGAAGAATGTTACGACCATATTATATTAGAAAACAAGATGACATTGAGTTTTGAAATAATTCTTAAATTCGAATATGCGTATGCTCATATATTTACTATGATCTTTTTTAGCTTTGCTTAAATGTCATATGAGATGACGAATATACTGCATACGCATGGGTGTCACAAGAAAGTTCGAAAATTAATCCTTCAAAATCTTTCATGCTTTAATAAAATAATAAATGAGAAGTCTAAAAAATTTCGTTTCCAAATAAATGTCGAACATAAGAAAGTTCACGGATTCCAAGGAAAAATCTTTATTATATCTATCGATTTGATTATGTCTTTCACTCTCTAGATAAGATTGATTTACTAGAACGCACTAGTGAAAAGAAACCTTGCAACGATTGCGAAAATATTTAGGATTAATATTGTTTATGATACTACGTAGCTAAATCAATATTGCCAAAATATAAATTCATCGATGCACTGAAATGATATTTTTCAAGTATGCCATGTCAGATGAGTATCGAAGATGAAATATCAACAGAATTAAGAAAGCAACAGATTGAAACTATATCCGTCTTTTACAATCATCTTTTTCAGTGGAACAGAAATCAAAATCAGTTTCGTAGCGATTCAAGTTGATGTTTAACCCTATCAATCAGAACGAAAAGACTTTCTTCAGTTGGCACATATGAACTCCCATAATCCATAATTGAAAGTAGATTGAGAAAAATGAATAACAGTCCTGTAAATCATGGATCATTATCCGAAAATGTCAAGGACGTTACAACAAAGCTCCAAGTTTCTTTCCTCTCTTCAACCTCAAAACTAACATGTATACAGTTTCTCTAGGCACCTGAAGAGGCCTTCGAACAAGGCCAAAATGATTTGTGGTAGCTCATATTTATTAATGGTTATTATCATTTACAGTTTTCAGCTACTTATAAATGCTATTATCTCAATGGAAAGAAAAAGTAGCAATAGTAGCTTTACTCTGCTAGTTATTATGCACTTAAGATAAAATACATAATCATTTTTAGGAAATTTTTTCAGTATTTCCTCCAGAAAGGCTTAATCGATAGACACACAATGATGTCGTTTGTTATATCAAAAGCCAATCTACATAAGTCACACTATGTTCCAATGAAGTCTTAATGAAAGCAAGTTGAATGAAATCAAGAATTTTTTCAGATTATTTGGTAGATCAAATTTATAGTTCGTCGTTGGTAAGTATTACCAAGGAACACACGCTGCATACATCTACGTATGTTATTATAAAGCACAGCCACCCGTTTGCTGGCTGATAGCTACGCAAACGATAAACATTACAAAAATGACTCATTCTCGTCGACGAACAGAACATGAAAATTTATTGACCTGCGTAGACACATTCCCATTATGGGAGGCTGCAGCTATACTATAAAAGAGAGTGTATGTAGCAGAGATTTTATTGTATATAATAAATATGACATTCAAACAATTCGAATCAATGTTCTATCCAGCTTTCAATTTTTATGGCCTTACGGATTGGACATTTGATATCATGCCTAAAAAGGTCAGTACTCAACGAAAAACTGTAAAATCGACAAATCCCAACGGATGGTTATTTAAATCACATAATGGTCGATCTAAGTAAATTTTGTGATTGAATCCATCAATCTTGCTTTCTATACTATATGTCTATTATTTTATAGATTCTATTGCCCAAAATGTTCTCAAGAGAAAAAAACAAACAATGAACCAGTTTGGACGTCTGTATACACAACGATTTTATTCCGTGCGCGGTATTGCGAAGAAAAAGATAAAGATGGAATTATTGAAGGCTTCGGTCAAATTCAAATGAAAATATTCGAACAAGGTTGTCAAACTTGTGGCACATATAGTACAGGCCATTTTGATGAAGATGCCATTGATTTTGCATTGTACTGGCTTCACGTTTGGATTCTGCAAAAGTTCTACGATGTCAAAATTTATGGTTATAATGATTATGATCGACCACAAAGTAAAGTGGTCAGTCGTAAACCACATAATACAGATCTATGCAATGCTTGTCGAAGTGGTTGGTGCAAGTATCAACAGCAAGAAAAATCCAAATTCAAGATGGTTAAGAGCAAAAACAACTGAAAAATTTACTTTAAATTCTTTGACTTACTTGTATATATATACGTTTTCTTCGATTAGTATAAAAGCTCACATATATAAACCCTATTCTGAAGTGTAGAAATTGATTGATATCTTCCTACAAACTATAACGACTCATATTTTCATTATGTGTCAGAAGATAATATATGTCATCCTCTCGTTGTTTTTCTTTTTATTCTTCGTATATGTATTTTCTTTCTGACTTTTGCACATACATCATATATGTTCTTATCTGTTACCTGTTCTGTTAGCATATGTGAACATATGATGATGGGTGTTCTACATTTCATCGCCTTTTCTCATTGTTTATGTCCATATCATTATTTTTCTATTTGTTATATTTCATCGTCTCTTCGTCTTTGTCTTTCATGATATTTATACCACTAACTTTTTGCAATAAATCATATATTTACCATTCTCTCTCATCGAGTTACACGCTCACAATGTGATTGTTTTATATCAAAAGTGGTATCTTGAATAAAGCTTTTTTTTCTTTGTAGTGGCTTTATTTATACCATAGAAATGAATTCGAAGCAGTATGATAGATATATAAAACAACAAATAAATGCGTCCCCTTTCATGATTATATTTTTCAAAAATTGATTAAAAAGTATGATTGATATCAACCAATTGGCATCAAATTATCGTTTGTAAGAGAGGATATATAAAACCATCACTTAAAACAGTAAAGATCGATTTCAAAAAAATTTTGATTTTTGAAATAAATTATCTGGTTTAAAGATGCACAAAAAGTTACTGAGAAACCAAAAAAATTTACAATTTTTCTGTTTTTTTCTATACACGTCTAGATTTTTTTAAAACCATTCGATTTATTTTCCGTTAGCAATGTGTCAAAATAAAAGTATGCAAGCAAAAAAACCGCTCTCAAACACCGAATAAAAAGTTTAAAATTATATAAATTCTTCTTCAGGATCTTCAGATTAGCATAAAAGCAAAATTTTTGTTTCAGGATTTGGCAGAACCTCGAAAGATCTAGTCTTTATAAGGGAAAATCTTGGAGTACGATCTTGCTGGCAATTCTATCATATAGGTAATTCCTAAATTATACTCTAAAATTGATCGATTTTTTTTCTCAGCTAGTTAGAGATATATTCACTAATTGTTCCTTAATGAGTC
Organism: Macrotrachela quadricornifera; assembly: GCA_022393335.1. Lineage (NCBI taxonomy): Eukaryota > Metazoa > Rotifera > Eurotatoria > Philodinida > Philodinidae > Macrotrachela > Macrotrachela quadricornifera. Next base: position 123,469 of record JAJEKB010021268.1, on the reverse strand, counting down.
AATTAACTAATATTGATTTCTATTATTAGATAAGATGGAAAACAGTCTTCATTACATATATGATTAATGATTGACTTTGATTAGTAAATAAAACTGAAATTAGAACTTTCATATTTTGTGTATAAACTTTTAATAATCATCTATAATAAATTTTTACAAAAGGAAATTCATAGCACTATATGAAATATTGAAACTTACTAAACGATGATGACGTTATATTTCTCACCTATTTGTATTCATACACATGTACTTATATAATCATAAAAAATCTTTCATTACAATTATATTAAGTCTTCTTCAAGTATAGTCAACAAAAAAAATAAGTTCAATCAAATTTTTCACTATACTAGCGTATACGTTTGTTGATCTATCAGTTACCGAACAATTGTATAAAAAAAACAAATAGAATAAAATTAAAAAAAAACATAAAACTTGTCTGTAACTGGATTATTATCGAAAATAAAAACAAATATTAGATTTAATTCGATTTTTTTTTCTTTAAACAAATACTGTCAAATATTCATTTAAATTTCCACTGAGAACATTTCTCGTATTGGACTGCTGGTGTAATAATGTCGATGCTGATGGTCCAATGTCGGTACCAGCACCACTGATTGATGACTGAAAAAATACATATATACATATATTATATAAATAGAATATCATGCATTCTAAATTAGTTATAAGCATATATTAGATATATTTATATATATATATATTTATAAGTTATACAAAAAAAGCAAAAGAATTAGCAACGAGTAGCAGCAATAGGACTGAATTGAGCATAATCATAACTACTAAAGCTGTTGGGTCCTACTTCAACTGTTGTTGTTGTTGTTGTTTGTTGTTGACAAGCAGCAACAGTGGTTGTCGAACCTGAGGATGACGAGGAAGAGGAAGATAATAATAAGTTAGTTGATGTGCTCGATAATAATGAACAAGAATAGGAACACACATCATTAATAGAATTAGAATTTAAGCAAGTCAAACAAGCATTAGTATGATTTTTTAATTTATTGTCTACCTCATGAGATTCAGATATAATATCCATTGAATCTTCTGGTATAATTTGATGTCTTAAACCATTTGGACGTCGTTGTTGTTGTTGTTGTTGTTGATTATTACCAACCCATTGTATATCTTCATTAATTGTATCCAATTGTTGATGCTCATTTGTTTCACGTATTGTTGTACGAAATGAACCTGTATTTGTTGATATAACATGATCAGCTAAACCAGATGAACTTGATGAACTACTTGTTGAACGATTATCATAGGATGATAATAATTCTTCAATTGTTGTATTTACTGGTGGTTCAGTAACTTTATAATGTCCAGATAAAAGACGATTATTTATTGGTGATGATGTTGTATGATCACTACTACTATTTGATGAATCATCATCACGTACACCTAATGTATATGGTGATAAATCACGGAGTGGACTTTTTGATTTAAAAAATGATAAACCTTGTGCAGGAGAATGTTTTCGACTTTTAAAAAATGGTGGAACACGATGTTTAGCACGTTGAATATTATAATAGATAATAATAAATAGAATAGCAATTACAATAAGAATAAATGCTCCAACACTTGCTATAATAGCATATATTGTACTATTATCAATTCTTGATGAACTTATTGTTGATGTAATAATAGTTGATGGAAAATTACGAATAGTAATGATAATATCAGTTGATACAATCATTGTTAATGATGAACAATTTTGTCGAACATTAACTTGAAATTGATATGCTTCTTGTGTTGGAGATATTAATGAATTTGACCATGTTATATTACCAAATTGAGAAATGGAAAATAAAGAATTTGATTGACCAGTAAGAAAATATTGCACTGAACAACGATTATCATTAATAATCTAAAGTAATTAAAATAAGAAAAAAAATTTTAATAAAGAAATTTTATACCTGAACACTACCAATAATAATTGAAGGATTACTCAGTGGATAATCAGCTGAAAATAGATAAGAATTCATTGAAAATGAAATTGGATTATATAAAAAAACAGTAAGATCTGTTTGAGCTGACTAAAAAAAAGAAGAGAAAGACAAAATTCTTTATAAATTTATGCATTAAGATGAATCAAATAACTTACATATAATCCATCGGATACATTGAGAGTACATAAACAGGAACGACATATTGGCAATGTTTGAGAATAAATCGGTTGAATTTGAAAATCTCGAAGACTATTTATAAAATATAAAAAAGTTTCTTTTCAAAAAAAATAAAAATTATTTATTTACCTCGTTTTCTTAATATTTAAATTAAAAGAAGATGAATTACATGAATAACCATAATTTAATCTTGGTATCTAAAATAAATTTCAAAATATATTCTTTTTTGTTTTTATATAATCTAATTTATTTTTTACCGTATCATTATCACTAATACTTCCATTAAATATGGGTATTTGATCAAGATTATTTGTTATATATCCAAGCATAATATAAGGTAAATTAAGAAAACTTGGTCGATAAAGATTTAATTCATATACATTAACATGTAATATAGTTGTTACTGATCGATTTATATTATCATTTTGTTCAGCCTAATTTAAACAAAATAAAAATTTTTTATTATATTAAATAATAAATTACTTTAATTAAAAGATCAAATTGCATTGTTGAATTAAAATCTGTTTGAAGAGTTAAAACACCTGTATAACGATCAATCGATAAATAATTATCTAAAGAAAAATAAAATAAAAAAAAAATGTAAACAAAAAGATTGATTCTTTTTATTATTTTACTTGATGTTAATATAGAATAAAGAATAGTTGCATTAATGCCTAAATCTTGATCATAGGCATATATTTCACCTTCATTAGGAATTACTTGTCTTCCCTACAAAAATTAAAAACAATATTTTCTCAAAAAAGAGATTAATAATAAAAATTCTTATACAGATGATGTATTAATTGATATATTAAGATTATAAGATGTAGATAAAAATTTTGGATTTAAATTATCAACATCAATTATATGTATGGAAATAATTGCTTGTGAGAAAAGTGATGAATTTAAATTATCCTATATTTAAAAAAATGTATGTATATATATATATATAAGAAAAACTTTATTTTTATTAATAAAATCATTTTTACTCGTGCAATAATTGTTAAATTAAAATTTGGTATCATTAAATTATAGTCTAATGATTTAATTAAAATTAAACTTGCATTTTTTGAATTTAATAATTGAAAATAAGACTAAAAGAAAAAGAAAAACTTGTTATATAATCTTTTGATATATGATACGTTCTTTGTATGGTTTATTTTATTATCAAAAGAGAACAATTCCTTTTATGCATTAAAACTGTCTTTTACCTAAAGCATCTATTGTATTAACATGAAAAATAAAATATGAACAAGAAAAAGAATATAATCGAAGATTTCGATTTCAAGACTATCTCACGTAACTTAAAAACAGATATTGAATGTTTTTATAGGTATCATTTTGTTAATTACGTAAAAAATTAACTTACGATGTATGAAGATGAACTATTTAATAACTCATATGAAAATGCGGCGTATGGAGCAGAATCAAGATCATAAGCAGAAATTGATGTTGATACAATTGTATTAATTGGTGTTGTTTCTAAAATATCTACTTGATATATTGATTGATTAAATCTTGGTGGATTATCATTAATATCAGTTAAATCAAGTTGAAAATCAATATTATGTATTGATTGATCAGATAAAACTGTACATTCAACAATAAAACGAAATGGATTGGGATAATTATTTGATGTCCACCATTCATAATCAAGAGCTATGATAGAACAAAAAAAAAAAGTTTTGTATTTTTTTCTTTTGTTATTCTAATCAAATAAAAACTTACAAGAACGTAAATAAAGATTTGTAAAATTTAATGTAAAATAATCAGTACCATTTGTTTTTACATCAGGACTATTATAAATAAGTCGAGTAGAAATTTCTGAAATTGTACCAGTTATTTGAAGAGAAGCAACAAGACTTCCTGGTTTCGTATCTTCAGCCATTGTTATTATTTGTAATGCAGGTAAAAATTGAAGTGTACATGGTTGACCTTAATTAAATATTCTTTTTTTCTTTTATTTCCATAAAACGTGTTTATAGACTTAATTAAAGCATTAAGTCATAGAACTCTTTTTTCTTTTTTTTGTCTTCTCTAGTTACCGTCAGTCTTCTGTTTGTTGATATATTCTATCCAAATCTTCTTTTATTTTCATAACAATAATGAATGAATATTAATTAGGTCAATTCTCACATATATATATGATGACCGTTCGTTCATTCCTCTTCAAAAGTAGACTATGTCTGAGTACTAGAAAGACTATACCTTGTGTCTGCGTTGTAATAATCGTTAAAAGTAGTAGCAGTAGCATGAGACGGATTTCGTTCATGATGAGAGTACTCATCGATCAAGAAATAAATGACCATCAATCTGAATAAAGAAAGAAAAAAAAAAGAAATTTTTTTTTAAATGAACAATCTTTTGACTTTAATATATAGCACAATGAATACGATAGATGTGTATGTGTGTATAACAATTTTCTTTTAACTATTTCCACTCACTCTTATTCTATTGTTCAAACTCGTACGTGCTTATAGTTCAGTCTGCCTTTCTTTTGTCTAAGTTATGTTCAGGTGATTACGCACATACAGGATGCGATTCTCGTTGTTCCCATCAGCAGTAATAGAAGAAAATCGAAATTATTCTTTCTTTTTTTTTTTTTCTTTACCATCACCTCAAATACACTACATCGTTTCGAGTATGTCTATACTTTGTCTTTATGTATGCACGTAATACACTCCTCTCTCACTCGCGTTTTTCGAGTAATATGAAAACCTGAAGGGTAATTTATGTAAACATAAATTATGTAGCAAAGTTCAACTAGTGATTATTGGCTATAAATAAAGAAAGAAAAGAAAAGAAAATAAGAAGATAGAAAGTTCCATAAATAAGTTGATCTCTTTAGTTATCCATTTAATCAGATTATTAAACAAGATAACTTACTTTTGAACTGAATTGATTTATGTTTATTGTTTGTTCAACGATTTTTCAATGCCAAATCTGTTTAACTTTACCATCAACATGTTCAATCAAAATCTGTGATTAGTAATAAAAAGAAAAAAAAATAAGAGAGATCGAATACATACACGTGCAATTGAAATCTAATGTCTTGAAAGAAGAAAAAAAGAAGAGTGAGAAAAAAAACGCTGTATAATAATGCAAACGAGAAAAAGAACACTTTTTTCTCTTTACACTCAATTTCTATCGTACAAAGAGAAAGTAAGAACGACAGCAAATATATATATATAAGTGCGATAGTCTCATCATCTTCAGAATAAGATCAACCTTGAAAATCTTTAACTTATTCAGCTTTTCAATATGAAGGACATTTATTTTAACTGAATGGACAGGTCGAAACTATGTAGAAAAATAAAATATGGTTATGGACGTTTGTCACGTATCTATTTTATGATGATCAAATCATCAATCTATCCATCTAATAAGAGAGAAAGAGAGAGATGAATGTGTTGAAAATAGCAAAAATGCGTGAAGAAAACTATCAGAAGTTTCAACGATTGAACGTGACAATCAAACGATTAGAAAGTCAAAGTGAAAATGATCAATGTCGCACGTTTAGTTGACTGTAATGGCAGAAACAATTAATCTCTTTACTTTTTGTTTACCTATCACAGGATGTTTGAATATGAATAACAACTGATGAAGAAACCTCTCAAGTGTTATGTAAATATACAAACGGCAAAGGTGTCTTGTTTACCGATGAGCAAATATGGACGAGGAGTGATGATGAACTATATTCATTGAATAGAAAATGAAACGGAACACATACATGATGAAATTGATAAGAACAAAAATAACTAAATGATGTAATATCTTTCTTTTCTTCAATTTTTATAATAAAAATCAAATAATTTAAAATAAAATCGTTTCATATTATCATTATATTGCCATTTTCTACGCTTCATTTCATTTTATTCTTTATTCTTTTTTTTTTTAAATTCATTATAAATAAAAATTTAGTAAAATAAAACAATCATAACTACAACTATTAAAAAATATAATTAGTTGGATATATTTATAAACTTACACATACATCTATCATTTGAATAGTGAATGATTTGTCATCTTTTTTTATCTCACTATCACTATATACGTACATCATTTATAATCAATCTTCAATCGTTCTTTACCTACCCTACAAATACATTGTTCAATAATGTGATTCGCTTGAGTAATTTTTTTTCCTTTTTTTCAAATGTTCATCTTCAAAAGAATATAATCAAATATGCAATAAATAAATTCAATTTTTTTTTTCAATTGATAACTATTTTCAAATTATATAACATTTTGTGTCTATATATATGTATATATGTATCTTTAATGAGCCAATTCGACAACGAAAAAAGTACATATTTATCAAAAGAAAGAAATCTGTTGCTCAATTAAGATGTATAATTATACCGATGACTTTTTTTTTTTCTTATAAGAGAATGAATCAATTTATAGACAAGATCAAACATGTCATGCAAGTGTAACAATTCAATCATAAGAAAACATATGCTACTACTGTATATATATATCAAAAGATGAAAGAAAAATGATATGTATTACCTAGAATTAATATTGAATAGTATCGAGAAGAATAACACAGAATAAGTAATCGTATTGTATTGAAGTAAGTGTGAAATTATATTGAACAAATATATTTATAAATACTGAACGATAACTAGTTTCTTCTTTTCTTTCTTTCATT